>JOMC01000092.1:0-35514 GCA_000812125.1 Aspergillus ustus
AACTTTTGTCATGCCACTGTAGTAGCCCCCCGATTCAGTAGCGGAGCGACATGGAAATGATTTCCAGGGCCCAGCTGACTGGGTTGGCGGCCAGACATTTTATTGAAGAATGGATGCGAAATGCGAAAAAAAACGGGATGTCGTATCTGACATTATTATTGACGTCTGATACTTGCTGGCTACTGGTTGGTAGTCTTTCCGAGTGAGTCGTGAGTCGTGAGGCGTGAGCGGCTATTGGAATCGATTACCAGTATCGGTACTCAATTGAACGACAGACGGCGACCTTCGAAGCGAGCGACGCAAAACAAAACAAAATAAACCCCGAGACGAGGCCTGAATACTCGATTATTGGCTGGATATTCCATCCCGTCACCGACGCCAGGCCCGCCCCATCGCCTGCAAAGTGCAAACGGGGATCGTGGATCTGGCCTGGTATATGTGATACGTAATATAGAACACTAACAAGCAATCAAAAGGGGTGGTACTTATTGAAGGCGCTACGCCCCGGACTTTATATTAACGCGTGTGAAACACTCTAACAAACAAACGAACGAACAGACTAAAGAGATGGGGGTATTATTGGTAGTGAGTGGTAAGGACCGAGACTGCCACTGGACTGGTGGGGGGAAATATAAAATATAAATAAGGGGAACAGGCCACCGCCACCGCCTGTGGGATTATTAAGAACTGACACTTCCTTCCAATATTCCGTCCCTAGTGGAGGTGAAACAAGACAAAACAAAACAAAATGAAGTTTGACAATGACAAGGTGTTGACTGACCGGGGAATATGAAGAGCAATAAAATAATGGAAGAGATGAACCAAGCTCGGCGTTGCAGATATCTATGCTGCTCCAACGCGACAGACAATTTTTTCTTCCCTTCCTTCTTCTTCAAACAATGTGGGTGAGATGAGATGAGATGACCGACTCAGCCCGTCTTGTCTTCATAATGAATAAGACACCATGATCCCCATCGTCCTCGTCATCATTAAGGCGGCGGCTGCGTCATATGCGGCAACCCCCCAAAGTCCACCGACGAAAGCGTCTGCAACCACGCCTCATTCCCATATGCAAGGTTGCCGACTAACTCGCTGTTCATCCCCCACTGCGACGGCAGACTCTGCGCGATGCTCTGCGACGAGCTACTCTCCGCCCCGTGCGCACTGCCACCACTCCCACCAGGAGCACCACCGCCAACAACGCTAGCCGCAACACTCGCTGCACCACCTCCCATGGCGCCAGCACCACCACCAACCCACGCCGAAGGCGACTCATCCGAGTCATCCCCAACAAGCTGCTCACGCAACCAGGCCCGAATAAGCTGCGAAAGCCCGGCAACGCGTCCCCAGAAATAATCCCTCTCACCAAGACGCGCGCCCGCCTCAGCAACCTGGTCAACGCGTAGCCCGACGGACTCGACGACCTCGAGCAGACTGATTGTCTGCGTGACGACTTCGGGGTTCCACTGCGGGTCTGTGTAGGTGGACAGGCGGTAGAGGTTCACGAGGGCGCGCGCGAACTGCGTCCAGAGGACCATGGGCGTGAAGGCGTATTCGGCCGTCGGGATTTGGTAGAAGGAGTCGATCCATGATTGGATTGCTGACAGCGTCCCCCGCATGCATTCGATCCGTTCCCAGCTTGTGCTGCTGCTGCTGGTCGTTGGGAGGGTTACGTTGAGGTTTAAAGTTGCGGGGCCGGGTGGGGTTGTTGTGCTCGTTGTGCCTGCGGCTGTTGTGGTTGTAGGGGGAGTGGTGGTGGTGGTGTTGTTGGTGAAGGTGGTCTGGGTTTCGAGAGGGCCCTCGGGGACAAAGGCGCTTGTGTGCAGGCCGAGTTCGATGTAGTGGAAGTGCAGGACGAGCAGGTCTACATTTGTTTTTCCTGGTCAGTATTTTATTTTCCCCCCACCCCCTCTTGGCGAGGCTATTGCCTTGGGGTCTCGTACCTTTATTCGGATGGACGACGGGCAGCGAATTGCGGAGCGTGTCCAGCTGCGCCCGGAACGAATTAAGAAAGATGGCGATCGGGAACGGACCGCTCTCATGTTCCTCGCGCATTTGTGCCGCGCGCTGCCCGAGAAGCTGAAGCCGCACAAGCAGAGTCAGGGACTGGTCATTCGGATGCTCCGGGTTCGCCTCGAGGTTCTTGAGATAGCCTTCCATATGCGACGTCCAGCGCATCGGGTCCATCTGCGTGAAATATGTCGAGTATCTGTACCTTCGGTCAGTGTGGAATCTCGAAGAATCATCTCATCAGGGGGTCAGCTACATCGAGCAAAGCAAAAAACACCCCAGTGCGCCACGCTGCTCCTCCATCGACCGGTGATTCGCGTTCTCCAGCCCCGTACGAATCGTCCGCCCACCGAGTAGCGTGATAACATGACTATCGGGAGGCATGCGCTTGTTAAGATGCATATCATAAGCAATCGAGAGCGCAACCTCCATGAGGCGCGATATCGTCGGGCTCATATGCAGGAACTGGTCGTAGCTCCAGGCGGCGTAGGTGAGCACGCCGAGCAGCAGGTCGATGCTGGAGCGGTTCTCGACGACCGTCGCCTGCGCGAGCGTAGTCTTGAACTGGTGCGCGCGCATGCGCTTCTCGGAGAACGAGCGCGTAGTCACCGCGCAAATTGCTTGCCAGAGGAAGGGCCGCTCTGTCTGTAGGTAGCCCGCGGACATGGTCGGGGGGAGGTAGATGAATGGGCAGAAGCGTAGCATGTGGTCGCGGAATAGTGCGAGGACTTCCTCTGGGTTACGGAGATCGTCTGGTGGGCCTGGGTAGCCCATTGCGATCCCTGTGGGCGGGGGCATCAGTGTGTCTGAGGGGGATGGTTGCTGCATGACGGAGTTAGGATGTACGTGTGCTTGTTGGTGCTGCTGATGTTGATGTTGTTGTTGTTGCGGCGTGGGTGCAGCAGAGGGTGGTGGAGGCTGCATTCGCTGCTGCAGTAGTGCCAGGAGGCTGTCGTACTTGGACTCGAGTTGCGCGAGTCGCATACTCTGGGTGCGAGAGGAGTTGCGCCTGCGGACTGAGTCGGACGGGCTACACTGTTTTTTGAGCCGGTGGCATCTGCACGCGCGGGTGAGGAGGATTGTCGATCAGAGTGGAAGGCGGTTACGAACCTCTCACACGCGCCCTCTGGCCGACTCACGCACTTGCATTTGGCCTTGAAGCAGTTGCTGCAGGCGAGGCCGTACGGCCCTCGTCCGTCCATGGCGGAGGCTTTAAAGGGAGGCAAAGGGGGGGGCCCTGGGGGTGGGTTCTTGGGGAGGGGGGAGTGGATTCGCGAGTCTCACACGGACACGGAGGCCGATGCTGGGGTCACGCTTTTTCGCTCTACGGCGGCCGCAAAAGGCTCACTGGTCGGGCAGGGGATACCAAGAGCAAGTTAGGAATAAGAAAAGCTAATATAACAAGCTTCGAACCATTGGAAACGACATTTTGCCCCTTTGAATGTCGTTGATTGTGAACAAAGAAGCTCAACGAGGGGGCGTCACGTGCCTGCCCCAGCCGTGCCGCCATAACCCGCTAAGTCAGCCACTGTGCGCACAATTCGGCCCGATTGGGGATGTGCAGAAAGTGATGAGTCGCTGATTACATAACAGCCAATTGTGAAGCATCAGACATGTTGGTGATGACTGAAAGAGCTTAGACTGCGATTGCTAATTAATATATCCAGAGTCTGGACCAGGTACAAAGTACTGCTCCTCGCAGTGTCTGGTTCAGGTCCGGAAAAATGCTGCCCACCGCGCCCTCTGCGGCTCTGGCAAGACCCGCCTGCACCAGGCCGACAACCCCCCCTCGAATTCAAAGTCTTTGGTCTCCCACTTGTCTGCCAGACTGTCCTTCCACTCTTCCACCCAAATGGCTTTACTCTCTCCTGTCGCCGAGACAATCGGCACTTTCCCTTCTTCCACCAGCCCAGACTCACGGATGAAACCCCCAGTATAGCAGAATTCATCCGCGGAACTACCAGCACCCAGGATTCCCTCTGGATCCCCAGTGGACTGCACCTCACGGTAGCATCGCCGACACAGTGTCATGAACGGGCGCGAGCGACAAAAGTACCAGAAGTGGATATTGACAATCCCCCTGCGGCACTTCGCACACTCGCTCAGGTCGTCGATAGGAGGCCCAACAGTGTCCACGTCGTCAACCTCGCTCTCATCGTCGCGAGCTTCTCTCTTGTCGTCGGCCAGGGCAGCATCCCCCAATTTTCCAGATAGCTGACCCTCGGCATCTTTTGCGCCTTCTTTCGGCTGGACGACCTTATCATACACGCCCAGGCGACGCTCCTGAGCCACCTTGATCAAGTACAGGGCTGCTTTGCAGTCCTCAACGCTGTCTGGATCAACCACGAAGGTATTAAACAGACATTTAAAGGCATCTTCGTCATTGGAGATGTCGTCGTCTGACAGTAATGCGACGCAGTGCTTAACGCGGGCGCGCAGGACTTCTCTCGCGTTTTTGGTGTCCCCGTTCCTTCGAAGCCACATGGAGAGGACCAGGCAGGCCTCGTCGATTTGTTCATCAAATGCCAGCGCAACCGGGCAGCGCGCACTCGGAGGGATATCCAACTGCTGTAGGCATACGCTCGCTACGCGACCGACGGCCAGCGCCATCGGATGTTTGATGTCCCAGCGAAAGTCATCGTCCTCCTTACTGACAGGACGAACGTGGCACCACCCATCTAGAGCGGCACTCACTCGGTCTTTGGTGAACAAGACCGTCGCGAGCAGATATTTATAGGTCGGAATATTGAACCGTTGCCATTTAATGGTCTCGGTTCTTTCAATAAACGCGGCGACTCGATCAAGGTGCTCGTCATCGTTAGGAGTGAGCACATACTGAAGCACCCGGTATATCGGACGGGCTGTGTTGGTGAAGGTCCAGAACAAAAAGTCCAAAAAGTCCAAAAAGTCCAAAAAGTCCCTGTATGAGACTTTGTCTTTCTCCATTTCGTAATGCTCAAACGCGCGATCAAACACTGGTCGAAGGTTCTGCGGCTGGTCCAGCTCAAGGAAGATGTAGAAGAAGCCTTCAAAGTAGGACCCCCACCAATTGTTCGCTTCGACAGCTTGTTTCCATGCTTCGTTTGCTGTTTTTATCGCGGCATCGATCCGCTTCGCGCGATGCTTCAACCGAGCCTTGTTTAACAGTTGGCCAACTCCCTCAGCATTGATAGTGTCGTCCGGGTGCTCAGCCCCCTCGAGTAGAGACTCCGATGTCTCCTGGTGCTCCAGCGCTTCTTCGTGTCGCCCTATCGCGCTACACGCACGACCGAGGTCTCTATGAATAACAGAGAGCGACGCAGCCCCAAAGGTAGGGTTCTTGTCATGCTCACTCAGCACAATGTGAAAGCGTTCTCGAGCCTCTGCGTGCCGACCGTTCAACAGCAGCGCCTGGGCTACTCTTGCGTGCCAGAGGGGGGTGTGCTCATCCTTTTTGAGATCTGCGGCGGCGAGGATATCTGCAACCTCTGTACGCTCCAGCACTGAAATGGTCAATCCGCCCTCGCGAGTGGCGGCATCCTTGGAGTATTCCGTGGCCATGTCAGTGTAGAATGCCAGGAGCCCGGGGAGAACTGCAGGATACCCATCATCTCGCATGATTTCCCGCGGCTGGAGCCAGCGGCGGGACCAGTACTCGGCCATATAGGAGAAAAGCACAGTGAAGGAGCATGCGTCACTGGCCAGAGCTAGTGTTGAGGCTCGAGCATTTTCTTCGAAAGCTCGCTTCGTCTCCGGGAGCAGCCATTGCAGCGTCATCTCCGCCCGTTTGTTTATAAGCTCGCGCTCCAGCTGGTTGATCCACCACCCCGCAGTAGCTGAGGGTTCTGCGCTTGGGTAGTAGCAATAATCCGTGGCGCTTTTCCAGTAGAAGATGGTGATGAACCACACGCGATCTTCCTTGCTAAAGAGATCGTGGACAAGGGCTGAGATCCTGGCACGCAGTTTCCCAGCTTTTTCCGGTCTTGCGCTCGTGAGGTGTGTCTCGATGAAGCTCGTGGCGTATTCCCGTAGAGTGTCAGTCCATTTGCTGGTCACAGGCGTTTTGGATTCTCGGAGGGTATAGAGCAACACGAGGAGAAAGCTGACTTCGGTGTAGTCTACGTTGACCCCGACCGGGCCGGACGGCTCAGTCGTTCTAAAAAACTCATAGAATGAGCTGTGTCGCAAGATGACAACATCAGACTCGTCGTAGTCATCTTTGTCCTTGTTGGACCGGAGTAGGAACAGCGACGAGTAGACCGTTCGGAGATCATCCTCCAGGTTCAACACCTCTTCCCTGAAGATTATTTCGAGAATTACCTCCAGGTCATTGAGCGACAGGGGCTTTTGCGCGAGGGTCACAAAGGAAAGAATGACGTTGAGCTGGTCGATCTGGGTCGCGTTTTCCCCTTCGCTGTCTCCGTCTTCTTCTCCGCCAGACAAGCCATCCGAGGCCGACAGCTCCCTTCCCAGACGCTGCAGCTCCTGCGTGAGCATCGCGCTGATCCCACGGGGCATTTTCTTGATTCCCTTGCGGATCTGCTCCTTTGTCCGACACCGCAAGACCGATTTCATGACGAGATTTGCCCATTCCCACATTCCTTCAGCCTCCCGACTGATCTCTTTGACGACCTCCTGTTGGAAATCAGCAGACCCGCGGAAGAGCTTTGACTTTTGCAGTCTCTCGCTTACATATCTATGCAGGTCGTCCTTGTTCTGATCGTTGCCGACTTCCACGTCGTCGATCCAGGACAGGGAGTGCTCGTCGAGGAGGCCACGCAACGAATCCCTGCTCAACATGACAATGCGCAACGGCGGGCGACTCAGATAATCCTCTAAAAACGTCTTCTCCAGGAGGCTGCACAGGATCTCCTGCTCCTCCGGTTCGGCCTCGTCGATGCCGTCAATAACGAGACACGTGCCCTGCAAAGGAACTTTGGTGAGATACTCCAGCAACAGCTTCTGCCAAACGATATAGCTGTTCTCAACATCCTCTTTGAGACAGAACTCCTCCGCGTGCTCCGCAAAGTCGTCTCGCTGTGATACGACCTGCCATGCGAGAGTCCGCAGTGCCTTGTTGAGTGAGCGCAGGTCGACATCGTTGTTGCGGCAGAAGAAGGAGGCCACGACGGGCGCAGGCGCCGCAGACAACCCCGCCTGGGACAGCTCTGTGATGATCTTGGATGCGAGAAACGACTTGCCCACTCCTGGACCCCCGTGAAGCCAGAGGATTGGCTCCGACCCTTCCCACCACGACCGCAGCTTTTCCTCCACCCACGCGCCCGACCCGGGGATTCGATTGTCATTGATGGACGAAAAGACCTGGCTTGACCCGGAGACTGGATTCAGCGCAGCCTTGACCGTCTGCAGCCTCTCGCGATTATTTCTCTGATTGTCCCTCTCCAGCAGCTCCTCGGTGTTTCTCAGCGCCTGACTCGTCAGGTTCAGCCCTTGCGCAGAAACCATCATATGCTCCTGGCTTGTCAACTCCTCCAGCTCTCCCAGTATGGGTCCAATGTCGTTATCCTCCAGGAACGTGCTCTTCGCCCACTGCGTGAGTCTCCCTTTAAAAGACCCGCGACTCACAAACTTCTGGCTCGCCGCACAGACACGCAGGAAGTTCACCAGCACCTTGACGATGATGATCTTCATTCCCTCGCTGAGCGGAACGCCCTTGTACGATTCTAGCCGCAGCGCGAAATTGCCCAACTTGCGGAACATGTCGGTGATCATGTCGAACGCGTCGCTGACCTTGCGCACTCCACGTATGAGGACAAACATGGCGCCCATGATCGTCGAGGCCGGCGGAAATGAGGCGAGCGCGACGAGGCCGCCCCAGGTTTCGAATGGGCCTACAACGGCCGACATGGCGTGTAATAGTGGGCGTCGCTTCATTCGAAAGTCTTGAAAATTGTCCTTTTCGGCCTCCAGGTGCCGTGAGAGATCCTCAGACCCACGCAGCTCCGGAAGCTGTCCATGCTCGAGCGAGGTCCCCGTCTGCTTCTCGTAGTCGATGCAGGCGGCCTGCCACATGGCGGCCAATTTATCGTCGGGGGCGATATTCGTAGCGATAGCCATGGTGATTAAATAAAGACATTTGCTCGAGACAGACAGAAGAGCAGGAGGATTTGCCCCGCGGCAGCCCCTCAATTTAGCTTCTTGACTGCAGCTCAGCCGCATGAGGGCCCCGCCTCAGCATTAGCTGCCACGTCTGATGCCTGATACGGTGTTGCATTACACAGAGCTCGTTCATTAGCTAACTAGCTGCTGCAGTTGACTAATGGCTTTGTTGCACAAATTGTAGGCTCCCACAGGCCTCAAATTCTGCCAAGCAACTAGTTTTATAAATCGGGCATTTGCTTGGAGTATACATTTGTAGTTATTGGTATCTTCTCCTGTTGCATCAAATCCACGTTCATCTATTCACAGTCTCCTCCGGTTTCTCGCCAGCTCACTTGATGCGCTACATGATTCAGTTCAATGGCGATTCCCTGCCGTCTGTAGGAACTCGTCGCTGTACGGGAAATCTGCAAAGCCCTCCAATGTCTCCGGTTTATAGAACCACTCCCTTTGATAAGGTGCAAAGGACACTCCCTCCTTCACCCTGAAAACTAAATCCGGATTTGACGTAAAATGCCTCCCAATCACGACGACGACATTCTCTCTGCCGCCAACTTCCTGGTCAACAAACCGCTTCGCAGACTCGGCATCATACCCCCCAGCAACAAGAATCGGACCGTCCCACAGTTTGAACGCAAACTCCAGCCCCTCATCCACGGGGGCCTCAATATCCTCAAAAGCATGAACGCGCGAGTTGACAAAATGCAAATACGCCAACGGTCCCAGTGCAGCGAGCTCTCTTATAAGATGCGAGAATTGCGGAATCGGATCATGCATACGCATCCCCTGGACTCTACTCCAGGGACTCAGCCTCAACGCCGTCCTCTCAACCCCAATCGCCCCCGCAACAGCACGCACAACCTCAACGACAAACCTCGACCGCCGCTCAATCGACCCCCCATACTCGTCCTCGCGGACATTGCACGTATCCTGCAAGAACTGATCGACCAGATACCCATACGCGCCATGGATCTCGATACCGTCGAACCCAGCCCTGATCGCGTTCTTCGCAGCCGAGACAAACTCCCCCACCGTCCGCTCGATCTCCGCCACGCTCATCGCCTTCGGAACCGCATGCTCAGCATCCTGCCGCACGGCACTCGAGCTTAGAACATCCACCCCTTCACGCTCCGCAAGAGCGGGATCAACAGCCCTCCCAGGCGCCAGAAGCTGACAGACAATAAAACTGCCCTGGGCATGTACTGCGTCCGCTACTGCGCGCCAGCCCGCAACCTGCTCTTCGGTGTAGATACCCGGTGCGTTAGGCGCGCCGGGCTGGTTGCGTGAGATGGACGAGGCCTCGGCGATGAGGAGTGTTCCCCGGACGCAGGCGCGCTGGCTATAGTAGGTGGCCATGGATGCTGTGGGGACGTGGGCGTCGTCGGCGCGGTAGCGGCTCATGGGGGCCATTGCGATTCGGTGGGTTAGCCGCATCGGGCCCAGGGGGAGGGGGGTGAAGAGGCGATACATTTTTTCTAGAGAAATAGAATGGTTGAGTTCGTTTCCTTGTTCTAAAATCTAGTGGGACGGCTCTTTCTTATATAGATACGTAGATAGATAGACGTCCTGGCGCTAGTGTTGCCTATGACTTCCTATACATACACCGTAGGTAGAGATATAAATCCTGGTCTTACAAATTCAATTTAGTAGGAAGTGATTATGAATATGGCCTGCCTAACTCCTTCAGCCCAAGGCATTCGTTGAAGAGTTGCTTATAGTCACACATTATGATGCCTGGGCATCCTGCAGGAGCACACCGACGCCATTCCAGTGGCTTAACTCTACCGGAATCGGTCTTGTCTCGGATTTTAACCAATGATTTAGCCGACGTAGACAGACATGCGTCACCTAACTACCCATGATGCGTAAAATGTCTCCGAAACTAGACTATGTATAGTTTCTCCAGGATTGGAGGCTGATAACGCAATTCACTATTAATAATGGATGCGCCCGGAGGATCCCATCCCGGATTATCCCACTGCGGAACCTCCCACAGGATATCCCACATGATGAGGTACTGCCTATGTATCTTCGTATCCTCTCTGCTATTATAAAGACTAGAATTATATTCTCCTCTGGGTGGAATATATTTTAAGATATCTAAACAGTTCGCTTTGCAAGTCCTGGAAGTCTAATCTGATCCCGGATCTTATTATTGCAACCAAAACATGGCTCTGAATATACCAAAGACAACCAAGCAGTGGACTCTCGAGGGTTTTGAGGGTCCCTCTTCCCTCAAATTCACCGAGGTACCTATTCCCCCTCTTAGGGAGAATGAGGTACTTGTTCAGAGTAAGTCGAGTCCCGGTTGATATTACCTTCCTCGCGTAGCAGTCAGTCGTTCAATGCATCCAATCTTCTAACGCAACCGTTTCTCTACCATCTACATAGTCCACGGCGCCTCTCTAAACGTACATCCCCCCCACCTCCCCCATAACTAACCACCAAACCCGACTCAAACTGAACATATCCAGCCCCGCGACCTCCTCATAACCCACGGGACCTACCCCTGGCCCGTCCGGACGGACATAATCCCCGGCTCCGATGGCGCAGGCATCGTCCTCGCCACCGGCAGGGCCGTCACACGTTTCAAACCCGGCGATCGCGTTGTAACGATGCTAAACCAGAAACACATCTCGGGGTCCCTGACGACCGAAACGGCTACGAGCTATGGGACTGGTGCGTCGCTTGATGGGACGTTCCGCGAAGTCGGTGCGTTCGATGAGCAAGCGCTTGTCCGTATGCCGGAGAATTTGGGGTTTGTCGAGGCGAGTACGTTGACTTGTGCGGGTGTTACGGCGTGGAATGCGCTTTTTGGTGGCGGGGCTGGTGGTGTGAGGCCCGTGGGCGGGTTTGGGGAGGGGGAGAAGAAAGCTGGAACAGGGGGGGAGGGGGAGTGGGTGCTTACGCAGGGGACTGGTATGATCTCCTCTACTACCACCTTCATCGTTCCTTCTGTTTTTTGATGAAATACAAAACAATACTAACTCAGCGGTGGTCTATCATGATCTAGGCGCCGTAAGCCTCTTCGCTCTACAATTCGCCAAGTCCTCCGGCGCGCACGTAATCGCGACGACAAGCTCGGACTCCAAGATGCCGCTGCTACGATCCCTCGGCGCAGACCACGTTATAAACTACCGGACGACACCGCACTGGGGCGCCGCCGCGAAGCAGCTCACGCCCGGCGGGGCGGGCGTCGATCTCGTGGTTGAAGTCGCGGGCCCGACAACGCTGCGGCAGAGCGCGGAGGCTCTCAAGCTCGATGGGCAGATTAGTGTTGTGGGGTTCATTGGGGGGAATGCTGAGCCTGCAGAGAGAGAGGGAGGTGCGGATAAGGATAAGGAGACGGCCGTGCCGAGTGTGCTCGAGACGTGGTTGAATCTTTATACGGCGAGGGGGATTTGGGTGGGTAGTCGGGAGCAAATGGAGGAGATGTGTAGGGCTGTTGAGGAGAAGGGGATCAAGCCTGTGCTTGACCAGCGGGTTTTCGGGCTTGAGGAGATGAGGGAGGCGTATGGGTATTTGGAGGAGGGTGGGAATGTGGGCAAGATTGGGATTGAGATTCGGCATGATTGAGTTATATTATGCACCCTGTGTATATGAGCAGGAAGAGACGCACTTTCTATTTGTTCAGGATTGCTCGGCGAGAGCATGTGCAGAAGCAAAGGCCGAGCTTGCTTGCTCGCGGCCGGTTAAACAGCGCAGAAACGAAGAGCACAGCCGACGAGCTGCGATGATCATAACCGTCATGACGATCAGACTAATCCTCGGCATCAAACACACTACACTAATCGCCGTCAGCGACCTGAGTGAGAAGGCCAGCCAGCGCCCCCACCCCCCACCCAAGCAATGACCCGGATCCTGACCGACCCTACATTCCGCGGCAAACGGAATACATACAATCCATCCCAGCTCGCTACAAGTATCCTGATTGGTTAGTAGCAAGGTCGGCCCGACGGTTCCTCGCAAGGACGATCCAAGGAACGGCACTTCCTGTATCTAACCCAGCCTTTTCGGATATGGCGCGCCAATCATGATCTGACCTGGGGAACGATCACTTGCACTAGGACTGGGAAAAGCCGGAGTATTTCTGGAGATGATCCTCTGTTTCTGGAAGCGTGCGGGGGATCGACTACCGAGTCTTGGGTTGTGCGTGCGGCAGGCGTCGTATACACAGATCCATCCCCTACCAGATAGCGAGGCTGTGGGGGCGGAAGCTCCATGGCCGGCTGCTCGGGAGGTGGAAGGCTGCGGTATAAGAATGGCGTTGTGGCTATTTCATCGCATGCGATTGACTGAGATTTGAAATTCTCTCAATCCTGCTACGCGTTGTGTTCGCGTTCGCGATGGAGACATCAAACGACAGCTACGTGACATGCCCTGATCCGTTCATCAACGAGCTTGCGATCCCATACACCGGCGGCTGTAACTTCTCCTCCAAATCACCTCCCAGAAACTAAACACTAACGGCTTTTCCAGATGAGCGCGGCCGATGGTGCAAGTCCGTTGCACTTTCAGCCGAGGGCACAGTCTCGTGCTGCATCCCCTGCCCGATTACCGACTGGCGCTACTCGCGAGGTTGGGCTGCACCATGCCATGTACCTACCTACTCATACTCCGGACTGTTCGCTTACTACGTTTCAGGCTTCTCTGTCGATGCTGTCCCCTGGATCGCGATCATCACTTTGGTCCTCAGCATCATTCTCGCAGTCACCTACGTCGTGCTCCCTGTCAGAGTGACACGGCGCCATTATCTCACCACATGCCCCTTGGTCGGGTTCGTGCTTATGGCTGTTAGTCACAATCATGGAATTATAGCACTTCGGGATTCGTTGATGGACGTAGATCTCCTTCCTGATCCAGCTCGCCCCTGGCATACCCGTGTGCCACGACGCGATTACGCCGAATGACTGGAAGTCGGACGGACATTGTGCTGCCTCCGGCTCGCTGCTTATTTTTGGGGTCTGGGTGATTGTCCTCAGTTGTACGACCTAAAGAACAGAATGGAGCCCTGCTCCCAAAAGTCGAAAAGGTATGCTGATGGTGACGACAGGCTTCTTCCGGTCCGTGTCCCTGTACCTGCATCTCTGCTGGGAAATCGAATTAGGCACGAGACTCATGTACTTTACATTGCTGGCGACGTTTATCGGCTCCGGCGCCCTTCTAACCCTCACGCTCCTGGTATCAGGTGCATCTTACCAGGTGGGCAAGATCTGCAGCATCAACCTGTACAAAAGTGTGGGGACATTCTGGGCGCCGCTCCTGGGCATCTCGAGCCTCTCACTCTTGCTCCAGGGGTTGATAGTCATCTACTGCCTTCACCGCGTCATTGACCCCTTCGGAACCGTGTGGACATTTCTCTTCGCCTGGCGACGCACACCACAACAATCTGATGCCGGTATGCCAATGAGGCTCGCCCCGCTTCCGCGGCTGAAACAGCTTTGGGGGCGGCTGGCACATCTTCTGCATCTGCAGTGGCGAGCGATCGCAATCGTGTGCCTGATTATCTTCCATGTCGCGTTCCTTGCATGCGTCCAGTTGAGCGTCGGCAGTCCGGAGGATTACACTCTCGATGAGGTCTTACCTTGGCTGACCTGTTTGATGACAGTTGACAATTACGAAGAGTGCCTCGGGCACGCAGCCGCGCTGGGGCCGAGCGAGGCGATGACCATGGCGGCCTGGATGCTTCTTCCGGTGCGCATACCCTGCTCCTGCTCTCGCTTTCTTTGCCCACCCTTATCACCATTTGACAATTTGAACGCGGCTCAATCGCCGATATCTGACTATACCCGCAGATGAGCGGGATCTGGGGCTTCCTCTGCGTCCTGCACCGACCCATGATAACCGGGTGGATCGAATGGTTCCAACAGAAGAACCGCGCCGTGCGACACAGTTTCACGCGGTGTAGCCGCCACCAGCAGCACCCCAGCGACGCCGAGCGGCTGACGAGCGGCCGACTTTTGCGGCTGTCGAGGATAGCAACCCCGTTGCCTACCCCCGTGTCTGTGCGCAAGGCTCCCAAGGAGCTGATGATGTATGTAGTTCAGGATAGGAGTTTGTCAGAAACGAGTGGCGGCGGAACCCCTGTGTCTTCAGGCTTTTCGGCCGCTGCGAGCGCAGAAGATTCGTGGGGAAGCTGGCCGTTAAGGGGCTAGGAGTATAGGTACTTCAGGGGTGTTGCCAAAAGGAAAAGTAATGGCTTTTCTTCGAGGCGTTCGAATAATCTTTGTTCGGTTTCACGATGAGATGAGCTCAGCTGGTTCGGAATTCAATCGTGCGGTCGTAAAGCCTTTCGCTGCTCTCGACGCGGGAACGCCCCCGTTATTTGAAATGAACGCTGAGTCGAGCATTATCATTTATATTGTTTCAAGAGTCAGCTGTTTGATAGATATGCCGCTCGGGCCCTCGGCCGTTGACGAAAGCCTGGTCCGAAATAAGATTACGCATTGCGGCGGCAGTCCAGAAGCCAATCAGTCAGAGAAATATATATTGGCCATGTGCAAGGGGGATTTTTATTTTCTTTGTCCCTTTAGCTTGGCTGACTGCAGCAGGAGCCTGCTGATCCCATCTTTTCTCAAAGGATTTCCCGGATGGCCCGGATGACAGCCTCCAATCAATATACGTCAGCGAGTCAGGGGCTCGGAGGGTCGACTGGGACGCTGCAAACGCGATTCGAGGTGATTTGCATGTGAGGGACGGAGTACATCGTATTCGAATAATCTGCTCAGTTGGTCAGCGACGGAAAAAGCCGCCTCGCACGGGGGAGAGAAGTCGAGTCCAGAGTTCGGGGGGCGAGGGGCGAAAGAGTTCGTGTTGTGCGGCGGCGGGGGTTTCAGGACGGTGGAGTCCAGACGGATCTGGGGGTGGAAAGACCCGACGGCAGGGATGGGCGAACATAAAGAAACCAAATATAGGATTGTGTGCGACGAGTAAGCGTGATGTGAGACTGCAATAATCTTCCAACTTGTTGCTGGCAACTGTTGTTGGCAAGAGGAACGAGCGATCGGCGACGGCGACGGCCCCTTCACATTTTATCTCACCTGGAAATTGACACATAATTCTGAACTTTACTGAACCCTGTTCCTGGTGACGCTCAGAGTTCAGACTGCCGGTTGACAGAAGGCTAAACGGCGCAGACCGCGGCTTGCTGGCTTGTGAGAGCAGAAATAAAAGGGTCGGTCTGGCAGGCAGTTGATGTTGGCAGTTCAACTGGCGCCCCTCCACGATCCTTCAGCCTGCAGACCAATCACCACCGCTGCTAAACCCAGACTGTCATAGCAGCAGCTGCCGAGGGAGGGTCACCGTCTCTGCGGGGAAGAAGAACACCGTCTGCAAAAGGGGATTTTGCTCCCAACCCACCACCACCAACACCACCTCGTCTCCGGCCACAGCATGCCGGCCGTGCAACGATGCTGAATCCAGCTGCCAGCGTGCCCCCGGGCTTCTGGGGGAATTTGTCTCCTGTCCAGGAGGCCCGATTGCAGCAGCTCTGGACGCTCCTCTTGCACCTGGCCGAGGCCTCGTCGCTGGGGGCGCTTGAGCAGTTGGTCCGCGTCAACAGTCTCGAACAGGTCCCCTCGTCCCCGTCGCCGCCGATCTCGCGCTCCCCGACCCCGAGTCGTCGAAATTCGCTCTTTACTCGCACAGAAAGCACTCTCATCCGAAAGGGCACCAGAGAATCGGTTTCCGTCCACCATACACGACTTCTTCAGACGCTGCGCGATGTCGGGCTCAGCGCCTCGCAGGTTCGGTCGATCCGTAAATTCCTGTCGGTCATGTCGCCAGAAGACGTCCGATTCGGTGTCCTGACGGCGGCGAAACACGAACACCTCGACATTTACCTGCTCCGATTCCTCCGCGTTTCGGAATGGGATGTGAATAAGTCGCTGGTGCACCTGCTCAACGCGATCGTATGGCGGTTGAAGGAAATGCAGGTCGATAACGTGCTTCTGCCGAGGGGGGAGCTGTACGCGGCCGAGGAGGAGGGAAACGTCGCGAACCTGATCAAGGCGGAGGATGCGAGGGGATTCATGAGACAACTGCGAGTGGGCAAGGGCTTCGTCCACGGGCTCGACAAGATGAACCGCCCGATCGCGATCGTGCGAATCCGACTGCATGATCCATCAGCGCAGACGACCGAGTCTCTGAACCAGTTTATCACGCATCTTGTTGAGAGCGCCCGGTTACTGGTGACAGCACCGGTCGAGACTGCAGTAGGTCGACGAGCTTTCTAATCGTACGACCCCACGCTGACATTGCCTAGACTCTTCTCTTCGACATGACCGACTTTACCCTCGCGAATATGGTACGTCCACTATCCAGTGATATAATAAATTAGCACGTCTAACATGAGCAGGAATATGCGCCCGTCAAGTTCATCATCAAATGCTTCGAGATATACTATCCTGAATCCATGGGCCTCTTACTTTTCCACAACGCCCCTCGTGTCTTCAACGGTTCGTCCCCTCTCCACGTTATAGGGCGATTATGCTAATAGAAGTAGGCGTCTGGAAGATCATCAAGCCCTGGATGGACCCACGAATCGTCGAAAGAACCGTCTTCACCCGCACGGTCGAGGACCTCGAACGCTATATCGACCGCAGGCAGATAATCGCCGAGCTCGGCGGCAATGAAAATTGGCAGTACAAATATACCGAACCAGACCCGGATGAGAACCGCGCAATGGAGGACTACGCTACGCGGGACTCGCTCCTCGCCGAGCGACAGTCGCTAGGAGAAGACTTCCTCGTCGCGACCTCACGCTGGATCACTGCTTCTCGAGGACGAGATCCCATCGAGCTCAAGGAAGCCGTCGCCCGTAGAGAGCACCTCATCGAGCAGATCCGCGCCAACTACTGGGACCTCGACCCCTACGTCCGCGCACGAAATAACCTCGACCGCACCGGCGTGATACAAACGGGAGGTTGGATCAATATGTACCCCAAACCGATACCAAAGCAGGAGAAGCGAAAATCCCATATTTATTTTGAGCCCATACCAGCGCCAGCGCCAGCGCTAGCACCAGAACCAGAATCAGAGTTTTATTTCGAGCCGCAACCAGCGCCAGGTCCAGGTCCAGGTCCAGAGCCAGAGTCAGAGCCAGAGATCTATTTCGAGCCGGTACCAGAACCAGACCCAGAGCCAGAGATCTATTTCGAACCTGATCCTGACCCTGAGCCGGAAGTTGATCCCCAGCCCGAGGCCGAGCCTGAACCCGAATTCGAATTCGAATTCGAACCAGTGCATCTCCAACCGCAGCCATCCCAGATCCACACAGCAAAGATCCTCCAGGTCGCGCATATCCACCGTGCGCAGGTCAAGATTGTCAATGTTTAATGTAATGAGATATGATATCCCTGATGAGTTGATGATATAATTTTGTCTGCCTTTGTCTTTGTCCTTGTCTTCGTCGGTGTATTTATTATCTCCGTTTCTTGTACTTTAGTTCTTCACATACTTCAATCTACCCTATCTACCCAAATCCGCGAAGAGGTATCCTCGTGCATGTGACTTGTCTCCATATGTATACAGATAGCGAGCAGCCCTAGGTAGGCTAACACCTTATTACACAGGGCTACCCTTCTGCTTTTCTATTATTTTCTCAGCAGCCTAAATGCACTCATAAACAAAACATAAGGCCTTAATGAGAACCGTCACCTACGCCAGGAGAGGGGAAGGGAGGAATAAAGTATACACACCCTGTAAGATAATACTCTACCCAAAGGAGTTGGTATAGGGGTAGCCGGCTCCTTGCTACTAGTTATCTAGTAGCACTAGGACCTGTATGTATATGTATATGTGTATGCGGAGACAAGTCACAGGTACATACGAGGATAGGTAGGTACTAACTTACACCTCTTTCAAATCCCCTCTACTGAGGTGCCAAAGCCTACTACTTACTACAATGGATCTACCATGTCTACCAGAAGTAGTAGTTAAGTCTACTACGTAGTTACGAAATGAACCTCATTGCGAGAAAAAAACAAAAACAATTTTTTTTGAGGTTTTGGTGTCCCACAGGGAGACGATTTTTGGTACATGAAAACACAAACGTAACAGAACACAACAGAATAGAACAGAACATAATATAGCATAGCATAACATAGCATAACATAATATGCGATGTGATTGATGAATACACGGGGACAATGAGAAGGTCAAGTAAGGGGGCAGAGAAACAGTATGTAGCAGCACACTGACCAGAAGGGGGGATTCCCTGTGTTGTGTCTGAAGCGACATCCCAATAGGCTGGCCAGTGTACTGGAGAGGTGAGGAAGAAGGGAAAAGAATACAATCACAGATACATGAATAATAAGAAAAGATAGACATCCAAAACTCCAAGTAGACAAAACATAGGAAATAACAAGATACAAGACAGTGACAGATGAATAGAATAGAAAGAATATGAAAACACAAACTCCAACTCGGATAAATAACAAAAAAACAACTTTTTTTTGGTTTAAAACGAAAAGCCAAATAAAAGGATAGAAGACAGAAGATCCAAAAAAAGACAAAATATAATGAAGACAATGTGATGTAGGATGATGTCGTGGGTGGTCGTCGTTGCCGTTTGTTGTCGGGATGAAGATGCTTTAGAAACCAGCAAATCCACCAAACACCCAGATACCAATAACCGCTACCGATAGTCTTGACAGAGTCGAGTTGTTGTTCATCTTAGATCCTGTGCTGTGTCAGTTAGATTGTTCTCACAACACTATATCTCCCACTTGGGAAGGAAGGGAAGGAGGGAGACTTACGAAGTCACGGTGGGGAGGCTGAATGTCTCGAATGTCGTGGGGATGTTGGAGGAGGGAGTAGCAGTAGTCGAGCCGGAGACGACAGTGGAGTTGACGATGGGAGTGCCGATTGTAGTGCCGATGGGTGAGACAGAGGAGACAGTCGCAGCAGGGGCAACGAGAGCAGGCTGAGTCGAGTTAACAGGGGCCGCAGCAGCAGCAGCAGCAGTCGTAGTGCCGTTACCAGCAGCGGCAGCCTCAGCAGCCTCATCGATCGAAGCAGTACCAAGAGGCTTGCCACGGACGTTGGGGTGGCACTCGCAGGTATCCCAGCTAAGCTTGGCCTCAGTTGGGCAGGCAACCTCCTCAAACTCGACGACGACATTGTCGCCAAAGACGCCGGCGCCGCCCATGATGTCGAAATGGTAAGCGTAGCCGTAAGGGTTGAGCTGGCCCGGGTTGGGGCACCACTGCTCGTTGAGGATGTAGGGGCAGAGATTGGTGACCATGACGGTGATTGACTTGCCGTGTTCGCCGCCGATACCGCAGGTCTCGCACGAGGAGACGCCGGTCGAGGTCAGCTGGTAGCACTTGCCACAGCCGGTGCCGCACCAGTGCTCCATGTTCGGGTCGAACAGGGCCTGGTTGGCTGCTGCAGTGTAGACTTGGTTGTTGATGCCGTAGGACCAGCCGTAGGTGCCGGTCATGGTACCACAGCCACAGGCGCCCTGGAGGCCGTCGTTGTAGTGCTGTAGAGGTGTTAGTTTGTGAGGTGTCCTTGTGGAACGAATGCATGAGTGAGAAGGGGAAGACCTACGGTAGTGGTAGCCAGCAGGGCGTCAGCAGAGTTAAAGCGGGCCAGAAACACGCCTGCAACGAGGACAGTCTTCTTCACGACGCTGAAGCACATTGTGAAGGATGGTGTCGAAAAAGGTTAAAAAGGGGTCGATTTCGTCCGTAGACGAGCGAAAAGAGGAGAAACTTGAAGAAAAAAGCTGTTTGGCGATACTGAGCAGATAGCAGAAGCTGAGCTGACCTGTTTTCTTGATCTGATAGTACCTAGGTGAGATTCGTTCGTCAAGTCGCAGTTGGGTAACGAGGGAGCAAAGAAGGTGGAAGAAAGAAGAAAAAACCCACAAGGCGAGGAGGGGAGAAGAGGATTAAATGCTCCCAGTGAGTCACAGTGATACCATGGTTGAGGCCGGGGCAGTGCTGGCAAGACAGTAGAAAACTTTGTATCTAGCTTTTCCCTTGGTGGTTATACTTCAGGGACTTCACTCCAGGGTCACACTCCCTCATTGCCAACGGTGGCAGCAGAAGAAGGCGAGCGGTGACGAACGGCTTTTGACAATGGCACAGACAGTGCTATTAGCATTCAGGGTCAAATGCGCTTCTCGAGACAGCATATTATGTTCCTTGAAGTGGCAGAGACATGGGGCAGGTGCAGGAACTCACAGCCAGGACAGACCTTCAGCGCACCCTGCTTTGGCTGGGGAAACTTTATACTCCCCAACGCCCCCACTCTGCACTGGCTTCACCTCAAAACCATCGTCCCCAAGAAGGATAACATTCTATCATCTTCCAGGTTTGCCGTTGCCTAGGAATAATATGCATTCCTTGCACTAAGGCTTTGTCCAACATGAACAATTTGCAGAGACGGTGCTTCTGGTGCTGGCGGCAAACCGCCTTTGGGCCAGATATTGATCAACATGATCCCAACCTGCCACTTCCAGTCCTGTGGTTGTCTCAAGTGGCCTGCCGGCGCCCAAAAAGCGAAAATAGAACGCTCCAGCTGAGAAGATCGGAATGGAGATAAATGGGCAAAGGCGCAGACAAGCTTTTTTGGAGAGGCCTCTGTTGGCAGGTAACGCCCCTAAGCAGACTGTGGATATTCTAGAAAGCAGTTCGAGCCACAAAAGGATAAGGCCAGGAACTAGTAGGAGGGGTACAGCATGAACCTTGTTGTACTGGGCTCCAGATTTAGCTCATAGGCAATCATTGGAAACCAATGCCCGATCGACCTGGACATCTTCAAGCTTTTCCAATCGAGATTCGCCCCCCAGAACGGCCCCAGTAGTTCGTCGATTCCCAAAACTCTCCTCATTGACAACAGCTTGGGAGGTGGTCATGCTAGCTCTGGACAGAAATAGGCTTGTTTTTGTTTTTTTTTTAAAAAAAAAAAAATTTACTCGAACCTACACATTTTGAATGGTGGTGGACACCAGTATTCTTTGGACAGCGAGTTCAAGACGTGGTAACGAGCGAACGAGGCATCACCGTAGTTTTCGCAGCATGTGCAATATTATCATTTATCAGTACCGGGTAAATATTAGAGAAAATGTATTCTAAACTAGAAACTGTCAGGTTTCCATATCTGGAACATGATGGGCGGAGAAATGATAAGTAAAGGAGAACCAACACAGCGTTACCAGCGGCTTGGAAGAAAGTCCATCCCACCAAGCTGGCTCGATGCACTGCAGGTGGAAGGTGATACCGAAAGCACGTCCAACCACTCAGGGGCCGACCCGGCGAGTCAGCTAGGTGCGCATTGGGACGCAGTTGCAGTCGCTGCGATGCACGATGGATGGAATGTGCATTGGGATGCGTGTTAGAATGTCACTAAGGGCTGGGCATCACTAGTTGACAGTGACAAAGGTGCTATGGATAAATGGTGCCGAGTGGAAGGAGTGGACTCCGAAGTGGACTTTGAGTGGCCTTTAGCGCGCCCAGAATGACCTCGATGGGGCACTCAAGTGTTCTTCTCCTTCATCCTGTCGACGGAAGACTCCACGAGGGACGGTTCGACCCTTTTGGCTGGAGTCGCCTGTGAGATTCTCAACCACACGTAAGTCATTTCGAATCAGAAGGACTGCCTTTGGAGATGGCGCCCCTCGTATCGTGACTCTAAACATCGAGCGTTGGAGACAATGCAGCAATGGCTGAACCTTAACCGCAGCTGTCAAAAGGTCCTGAAGGACTTGATCGGGGCCCGGGCGCCACTTGTCCTTTTCTCCAGACCTCAAGGCCACTAAGCACAGTCCACCTTGAATGAACTGAAGAGTGAAGATCTTCAACCGCCTGGACCGATGGCCGTAGCTGTTCCCGATTCACACTTTGTGGCGAGACCCGACAACCAGGCTCCGCGAGCAAGGTCAGGGATGGGACAGCCATGCGAGTGATAAAAGAATTGGGTTCACAACCTGGCAGTGATCCTTGACTCAAAATGCGAGCTGCAGCTAAGGCGTCGGCTTCAAAATGCGCGACTTCCAAGTGGCTCCTCCCAAGCCGCTGTGGGGCCGCGACAATTGCTTTGTGAAGCTAAACGGGCCCATCTGCAGCTGTCATTTACTGCCATTGGCCGGATGGAGCCTGCGCAGGAGTTGATTTCGCATTATTCTGGATTCTGGATTCTTGATGCAGCAGCCGGCCCACCGTGTTGGGAAGGCAGGCCCCAGTCACCGTTGTTGCAAATCCAATTCCCTCAATCTGTCCATCCCAGCCCAGAGTGTTCCCACCGTTCTTTAAAAGCGATGGCCTGTCCCGACAGTCTGGTTGTCGGATTTCAACGTTGCAGTTCTCCAGACTCTTCATCGCCATGGAGTTGCTCCGCTTGCTTCTCAACCACCCCCTGGTCGCCGCTGGCGCCACCTTCGCGACTTATCTCGTGTCCATTGTGATCTATCGACTTTACCTATCCCCTATTGCCCACTTCCCCGGACCTCGGCTGGCAGCCCTGTCGGTGTTCTACGAGTTCTACTGGGAGGCTGTTCGCAATGGCCAGTTCACCTTCCATATTGGCGAGTTGCACAAGAAATACGGTATTTATAGCCCCTTCCTTCCCCAGCGCAGTCCGACTGCGATTGACACAACCCCTCAACAGGCCCCATCGTTCGCATCAGCCCGACCGAACTACACTGCAGCGACCCCGAATTCTACGAAGTCATCTACTCGCGCGACAGCCCCCGCAACAAGTATGCCTACTACCAGCGCACCTTCAACGCCCCCTACGCCCTCATCACCGCCGAGGACCACTACCGCCACCGCCTGATCCGCAGCCAGATAAACCCCTGGTTCTCCATGGCCCGCATCCGCGAGCTCGAGCCGGCCCTGAAGGCCCTGGTTGACAAGCTCTGCGGTCGCCTCGAGGAGCTCAAGGGGACTGGCCAGCCGATCAACATCGAGTACCCACTCACCTGCTACACCACCGACGTCATCACAGACTATACCATGGGGAGCGGGTACCACTACCTAGACGAGCCGGACTTCATCCCTCAGTGGCAGCACATGCTCTGCGGAACAGCTAAGACTCTCGTGTTCGTGCGACCCGTCGCGTTCCTGCTCCCTCTGCTCGTTTCCATGCCGGAGAACCTGACCGCATGGCTGAACCCGGGCATGGAGCTGTTCTTCGCCTTCCAGCACCGCTGCCGACAGAAGATCGCCGCGATCGCCAAAAACCATCGTGAGAACGGTCCGCAGACTTCCAAGGGCGGCCGCGAAACTCTCTTCGACAACGTCCTCAGCAGCAATCTGCCGCCGCAGGAGAAGAGTGAGGCCCGTCTCGCGCAGGATATGCAGGTCTTTGTGTCCGCAGGCGCCGAAACAACCGCAAAGGCCATCAGCTACGTCCTCTTCTATCTGCATAACGAGCCCGAGCTGCTTAAGAAACTCAAAGCTGAGCTCGCTCCGCTCGGTGACAATCCCTCGCTCATTGAACTCGAACAGCTCCCCTACTTGGTAAGAGTGCCGACCTGCCACACACGAAATAAATTCAACCAGCTAACATTCTAATTAGACCGGCGTCATCCTCGAAGGAATCAGGTATGATCCAGCTCCAACCCGATAACACATCGCCTATTGCAGGTTCTAGACCATCGGAGATTAACCACAAGCATGCGCGCAGACTATCGTACGGTGTGACCGCCCGCCTCCCTCGCATCGCTCCGTACAACGCGCTCAAGTACAAGGACTGGACCATTCCCCCGGGTGTACGTACATGCCACATTTACGTTTCTTGTCTTTTTTCCCCCCTTTACTTTGTCAGACGGGATTTACTAATAGGCTGGCTGGTTGTGTTGTAGACGCCGATCAGTATGAGCTGTCTCCTTATGCACCACGAGGAATCCATCTTCCCAGACTCGTACCGCTTCAACCCGGAGCGCTGGACAGACCCAAGTGAGCGGAAGCGCCTCGAGAAGTACATGGTTGCCTTCGGAAAGGGGTCGCGCATGTGTATTGGGATGCAGTAAGGCCCCTCTCCTTCCTCTTCCCCCTCCAATTTCCCTGTTCTGCTCGTTCCTCGCCCTCATTCTTTACCTTCACCAACAAGCAGACTTTCTGTAGCATACGTTGCTAACCCAGAATTCTTTAAATTTCTCTAGTCTCGCCCGCTCGGAGATGTACCTGGTCATTTCGTCCCTCCTCCGCCGCCTGGAATTCGAGCTGTTCGAGACTGATATAGAGGACGTGCGTGTGATCCACGACATTTTCATTCCGTTCGTCAAGATGGACAGCAAGGGCGTGCGGTTTCTGATTAAGTAGGTGACGTGATTCGAGATAATTTGAAACATGAAGTGAAGACCGAAGACGGGGAGAAGAGATTGAATCCAACGGACATGCATGTCATACGTCATCATAGCGGGTGCTTTTTTATGAAATGACAGCTAATGAACTACAATACATATTTCAATAGTAATTAAGCATGGCCATAACAAATTGGGAGTGTCCGGTTTGGTGGTGGAGCAAGTCCAGCTCCTGGGTTGCACTGGCGCATCAGTCACTCACCCGTCAGGTCCCTACCACCGTACAGTGCATAACCAGACACAGGTACTAGTAGATGGTGGCCATAGCGTCAGTCTGTGCAACTTAGAACCATTGGTCCGGGATACCAACCCGTCCACTCCACCTGGGCACATGTCGGTCAGAGCAGAGCACAGACAGGATCCATACATGCATGGCCCGTGCGCCCCTGGACAGCCGGGGGTATGTGGCGCCTGGGATAATTGCTTAAGAGTTGTTGCGCGGGTTCTGCGCCAAGCTGGTGTAGGTATATGTAGCGAATACTAATAAAAAAGAATACTCTGTTCGTGGGAAACGAAAAAAGAAAGAGTCGATTCTCTCGACTCTCCCCTCCCATCTCGACGCAGGTACGAACAAAATCTGGGGTTTGCAATTATACCTGGTCCTACTACTAGTACTATATTTGTAGGTTGCGGGACCGGGGGAGTTCTGTACATTCTTTTCCACTCTTCGAGTGGCGTGTGTATAGCCCCAAGAAATTACCGGTCCATCTCTCGTATGCACTCCGTACAATGTATAGTCTTTTTTTTGTTTTTATGAACACTCCAAGAGGCTCTACATGTTTTAAGTTGATGCCCCTTCTCGTATGTATTTCCAAATGGATCCCAGTACTAATTCCAATACAGCCAAGACTGGCCTGGCCGTCAGATTGATATTTCACCACCCACCCACTTAACTCGCCTTGGCACGGGTACCTCCTATGCCGGACAATCTACATGTACTTGTGAACGCTGCATTATACTGATAGAGAGATCCAGTTGTAATTCCTTCATTCGGACCCTTAATTCAGTAACCAAGGAAGTATGGAAGGGGTCACATTCAGAGCCTGGCTTATCTTTCAGACTTGGCCTTTTTTTTCTTAATATATATCTACATGGACTCGCCCGGGGGGGATTTGTTCGAGATTTGCTGATAAAGTGATTCAAATCGTCTACTAGTGGGAACGGAACCGTAAGTTTTGGACGTCCTCTAGGTAAGTGCTATACATATGACGCGCACAAAAAAGCTAGCAAGGATACCGGTACTATGGATACAAAGCCATGTCGCCCCATGTCACCTGCAGAGTCGCTTGTTAGTCCACATGTGGTAGAAGGAGAAAAGGCTTGTAGCTAAAGCTAAAGGGTAACTTATAACGAATAAATATCTACTCTTGTTAGATGCCTGGGTATAAGACACATTAATTACTAACTTATGTAGAGCGAGATTTGAGGGCGTGGCTATGTGGGAAATTTCGGTGCTATTTCAGAATACACTTTTTGATATAATGAAATAAGAGAGCTTGATTTTGAACGCCTTGATATGGCTGATACGTCCAGAATAGGGTCGTCATGTTTGTAATGCTTGCTTTTGTTATTGTCCATGTTTTAACCATATACATATGAAATACTATTCAGCGCGAGATACATAAACAGGGTGGGTTGGCGAATTCTACAAACATTGTTTTTGCCCTCATGTCCAACCACGCCACTCTATGTACTCCTACAATGCATTTCACCGAAATCAAGATGTACTGCATCTAATAATAGACTATATAAATTAATTGCCACCACTAAGTCTAAACTACCCCTGCTATAATCAGTAATCCCAAAACTCGGTCCCACAAGTGGTATACTGATTTCACGGGATTTTCGCAGAAACATTCGGAATATGGATATGTAAGTGATTGATTGACCTTACTATCACGGATGCATTTAGAAGGCGCCGGTATAATGGGTATTGCATTTCATGTGCGTGTGTACTAAGTTCAGATCTGAAATTTGTCAGCCTAGAATTGATCCCTGTTGCGTGACTTTCATGGTGGATTACTCTAATTATTCACACTAAAACAGATCATTAATCTGAAATGATAAAAAAAAGAGTGATCGTTGAGCCTGAAGCTCCCGAAAGGAGGGAGATGGGGCTATTTTTACAAGTATTTAATGCTCGCCTTTTCCCATGCTCTTGATATCTGTTGAACAGGAAGCCTCTGCATCATCATCTTCTGAATACGAAAGCATCAGAGACCTATATCTTGCTTTCAGCAATTACTTCGCGAAATACTCACAGCAATGAAGCTATCCACCACCCTCCTTCATGCGGCTTCCATTTTCACAGCTGCTGTCGGGGCTTCGCTGCCTCAACCATCCACCACCGCCGCTGCCACGGAGTACCATTACTACTTGAGTGATGGGACAGAAATCGAGTTGCTCAACTATTCCCTTCCCATCACGGCTGACGGAGTTGCTATCGGCGTAACGGAACTCCCATTGATCGATACTACTACTCGGGCTGCCTCTGCGCCTGGGGAAAGGATTACGCATGACGCGTCTCAAGGCCACCATTTCGGACACAAGGACTGGTTCCTCAACGGCAGTGTGTGGGAGTATCAGGAAGGATTTTCAGATACAGTCCTCAGTTCCCGATCCCGAGGACAATCCTCTCTCAAACAACGCGAAATTCTTAAAGCCACAGTCCTCATCAACGATGTTAAAGATGAAGTTGATTTCGAACTGTCAACTGGCACGGATTACATTCAACAAAGCGCCTACATACAGTCCGTCACAGGGCAGCAGCCTCCGTTCCATGAAATACAGTTTGACGCCACTCGCCTTTGCTGGCTGACTCTGTGGCACGACGACGATGTTACTAAACGTGCCTACCTATCATTTGGAGGAAGAACGGGCACGATTTCTAACACCGCCTTTTCGGCCTTTGGGCTCTATCCCGTTTAACCTACCTCTGTTGTATCGACGCTTTACAATTCGTTGTGCAGGAATGCAGGCTTTGGAGTATCTTGCGACGGATCCGATGCAGTGTGTTTCTGCAGATTACGTGGGTAAACCCGCATGATTACTGTTTATTATGTTGTGGATAAGGGGGGCGGAGATGGTTATGTGATGAGTATCGGACTGGGCTGGAAGATTTTGTGTTGAGGATGTAGCTTGAGTCGAGTGTCGAGTCGGGGTCTGTTCCTAGTATAACGCTTTCTTTTTTCTCAGAATTTACACGAACGGTCAGAGCTCCGCCTGCCCTTTCACTATACTACTGAAGTGGTGTGTTCATGCCGTTCTTACTCATGTGTAACCGCTGGTCGTGATGAGCTTGGGAGCAAAGAGAAGGAAAGATGAGGACCATAGGAAAAAAAAGTTGACCTCAAGGGTCAGCTGCTTCGAAGTAGATACTATACTCTTCTAAGCCAGTCTCATCTGCAAAGCCTGGCGGCCAGACCTGTGAAGGGTCTCGAGGTTCCTGCACGCCCGATCCTGCTTCTCACTCGTCCGCTGCTCAACTTGCTGCCACGCTGTAAATAGTAGCTTGGGAATATCCTTCGCTTCGATAATCGCCTGCTGAAGGCCGGCCATCTGCTTTATCGCATCCAAGTATTGGTACCTTTTGCCCCGGGAGAGGAAATAGAGGGCCTTCCTCTTGACTTCGTTCTCGATGATGGGTTCGCATCGAACCGCCCTTACCTCCGCCGCCGAAATACCGGATGGCAGGCTCGATGACCTCCGTTCCTAGCCCATTGTTTTCAACCTGCTCTCGGAATCCGGCGTACGGTGACGGGCGAACCAGGAGGGAAGTTCCTTGGAGAGCCAAACGGCCGATTTCAGTTTCGCAGTATCATTCTCGATCAAGTCGGTCACGCCTGCCGAGAACTTGTACTGTTTTGCTGTTAGACAAGAAGTAAAAAAAAAAAAAAAAAGAAAAAGAAAAATATTCCACCTTCTGCGCTGCAGCATAGATATCAGGAAAGCACTCTCGCAGCCAGTACATCTCAAACCCAGCATTCCCAGGCGGTGCAGATACAGCTGCTGCAAGTACTCATCCCAATCATCCCTAGCCTCGACAATCGGGTACATCCATCCACCCCTTTCGGAATACTTATTGCGGATCATCTCCTCCCTGGCCGCCTGATCGAAGGACTGGTTACATTCCGGCGGATACATCTGGAACGCAATGCAGTTGTCCGCCATGGTCTCTGCGCAGATTTGCATGACTCCATCAGATGGTGCATCGTCGGCCATCAGCCGGCGCCGCTCCTTGGCTACAGAGTCGACCTGCGTGTTCAGTTTCTTCTCGAGCTCAAGCCACTGCGCCCACTCGCCTGGTCGCCATTTGGCATGGTCTGGCATGCTGCCGGTGCCCTTGAAGGATGCTTCGCGCTGGCTTTGGCGGGCGGCATAGTCGTCTAGCTGCCTATCCGAGGGACAGTTTGTGTGCATCTGCCACTGGCCCATTGTGAATAAGGGACTTTTGCTTGCGCGAGTAGTGGTGGTGGTAAATTTAGGTTAGGTAAAGAGGGGTTGAGACTTATAAACACAACAGGACGCACCATGGCCAAAGGATGGGCGAACAGGGCTTATATACCCGATTCGGGGCTTCACTTTTTTCATACTGCTCTTCTCGATACTTGAATGACGATGATGATGACAACTAGTAAGAGACGTGCGTGTATGTAGCTGGGTATGAAATGGTCTGGAAGCCGGGAGAATATATTGTGGACTGAATTTGCGCTATTAAGGCCATAGGTTACTCACGCCAGAGAGTCGCTATATACACAGCAGATAGAGTTGGCAGCGAATAGTTTTCCCGCGCCCCAAGCGTATCGAGTAACTAAACTGTAGGAACCTTCAGTTTATCCCAAGAGGTCTGTCCAGGCCAGCCATCTGCATCGGCCCCAGTATAGCCCAACTGTTGCTGCCAACACTTGTACGATTCCAAGTCCGCATCGCCCCACTGCTCGGATGGGCCCTCTGAGTACTTATTGCATCCCTCTTCGACAAGTCTCTCTCCCATTGCCTTGATAACCGGTGAACTAGGCTTGTCTTTGAAGAAACTGGCACCCGGGAACGGCTCGTAGTTGTCTCCATCTCCACCTTCATCGCCGCCGTCACCACCGCTGGGGGGAGTGTTGGCAAGAGGCACGCCGCGAGCAGGGATCTTAAAAACGTCACCGACCGTGAGGTTTTCGTTGTCGGAGAGGTTATTGGCAGTGATGATGTAGCGCTTCGGGATGTTGTATTCTTTCGCGATGTCGTCGAGGGTTTCGCCCTGTTGGACCTTGTGTTCGCCGCCATTGTACAGCTTCCCAGGGTCAAGAGAGCCGTCCTTCACATGTGCGTACAGAGCTTTACCAGGACATTCGGTCGAGTACCCATCTCTGTGCCCGGCGATATCATCACCGGCTCCAGCGCGTCTGAGATACGCAATGCTATCCTGAATGCCGATAATCTGGTCGTCTGTCGGCTCGCTCAATCCGGCCTTCCCGAGGAATGCAAGGACAGCGTAATGGTTCGCATTAAGGGTCGTGTTTCCATTGGCGCCAGACCTGTGGCCCTTGCCACGACCGTCAAAAACATAGCCATGCTCACAGACACCGAGATTATATGCAATGTCTATGTAGTCCTCCACCGTGTCGGCCAAATGCATTTCCTGAATGGATTTCATGTATGCGCCGCATTTCGAGTGGTCGCGCGAGGCATACTCCGGGCCCACGTAGTGTACCTTGACCCCCTTGGGGTTTGTGATTGTTTTGTATGGCTCGCGAGGAGGCTCAGCGTTCCAGTCGTCACGGGAGACAAAGTACATTGACTGTGCGGTGGAGGTGAGGCTGAGGGCGACGGCGGTATATGTGAGAAGTTTGCCTGCCATTGTTCGGGATGGATCTGGCTGGCGGTATAGATCGATCTAGAGAGAAGATTTGGTTAGCAGATGAGGACTGTTGGGTCTCAAGCTTTATTTATGCCTGCTTCCTTAGCCCACTTCAACGTCGTCTTCCAACGCAACGCTCGTCTCGATTCTCGCCCACCAAAGGGAAAGCTCGTATCTAATCCACAAAACACGGAAAACTTGCAAAGGGTTTCTCCACAAGATCTCCAGAAGAAGGATGATGCCAGCGGCGATCTCACAAATTTAGCATCAGGAACGGAGCCGCCAAGACGAACACGAGCTTGGTGCGAATCAGAACCAGGCGTGTGGGTGGACTGGGGATGACGATGCGACATCGTATTCGTCTTGAAAAACTTCAGTCTCCGCTGATCGACTGGGAAATTTGTGGCAGCTGCTCGAGTTTCAGGTTTGTCGCATGCGATGTCTGGTACCTTCCGTCGTATCCTGTGCACGTCAACTGGCTTCGGCCGTGGCCCTGTCATTCTCGGAGGCATTGAGGGTCTCGTGGAATGTGGCTTGTCCTGATCCTATCCAGATACAAGGCAATCGTCTGGAGCTGTAAGAAAATGTGTAGATCGAGCCCCATTCTCTGAAGCTGCGACCTCGTCGTGTGTTCTGGCTCAGCCTGAGTTCACGATGTTGCGAGATGCAGAGAAAGGCACAACGCAAGATGAGTCAAAACATGATATCACCCCCAGTCGGCCTTCCCTCTCTCTGCCTGATACTTTCGGAAAGAGCGACCCGGGGCCCCTTCACCCTGAAGAGGACGGAGCCAGTCGTCACTGCACCGGGACAACTGCACTGAACTGGGTCAGCGGGGTGAGGACAGCGGTACCAGAGACCAGGAAAGTCGCCGGTGCTGGGATGGTACAAATCCAGTGTAAGCATGGTGCATGGAATATGACCAACCTGGGAGTATGCAAGAGAATTGGGTCTGGATTTTCAGGCAGCATTTTGTCTCCTACACTCGAAACGGCCCAGTATCAGGAGGAAAAGAATCCCCCTAACTGAACTCCTTGCAAGGTCATACAAACAGGAGTTTACCGTCGAAGCGCTGGGTGTCATCGCCACAATAACAATCATAGAAAGGCTCGCATCTGCATGTGGGATGTTAATCTGTCAACACTCCTTGAGCAGATGGATCCTGGTCTTAAGTAGCCAGTTGCCCCAATTTTGTGCCACCGGTCCTGCTATGAGGCCATCAACATACAGCTCCAGGTCATCGTCCCAGTCACATGGCTACCCGGATAATTATTAAGTCGAACTTTAATCACTCTGCAGTCACATGGAGATTTGGATGGTTTGCCTTTGGAGCTCTCCTTGGCTGCTTTGAGTTCAGGTCAGTGAAGGCATTAAAGGCTGTGATGAGATTTTTGGAAGGCCGGGCAGCCAGCTGCTATTGGGAAGCCATTCATCATGTAGCTGTCCTCTGTGGTGAACGGAATGCCCTCGACCATAGAATAGGTGTTGCCATTGCACGACGCGCGGTGCCCACCGGCATGTTTGTACGTCTGTGAACATTTCAGTATTGACGACAGAAATGGCGGCATTGAGGCGCCCCCCGAGCAACGCAATGGAGGTGTTTCGCCAGCAGTTTGGCGGTATGATGTGCCAGAGCTCAAAGAACCTTGTTTTTCTTTGATCGATGCTTCCACTATGGGTAAGCCCGCAACCGAGGAGATGAGCCACAGTGCGTTCACATGCGACTATGGAAAGTGTCACTTGTTGCAAGAGCAGGGAAAGTGCCCCAACCCTTCTCAGAAGCCTCCTGATGAAAGAACAGCCATACTAAGGGTTTTGTTGGAAGATTCAACAAACGATAATGCCCGCGGGGATCAACGACTGTCCCACGCCGTCGAGCACTGGCGCCCTTCATCATCTCTCAATCGTTCATATCTCCCAGCATCTTTAGCTGCGATATTGTTTTGACGATTCATTCAGCCCGTGTTGAGCCGTATTTCTGATATCAGTGAACTGAGTAGAAGGATTTTGATCTAGGATAATAATCCCATCGAGAACGACGACTGGCCGAAAGTCATCCAAACTCAATCGCGGCTAGCGCGTTCTAGCTTGACGCAACAAGACCGGCAAGTATCACTCTTCTCATAACTTGGGGAAATGAGATAGTGGACCCAACTTCCTACCCAAATCAGCTATCATTGGATCGGATCTAGGCGGACAGCAATGGGGGTTGACATCCTGGTTACTCCAACTTGTGGAGTCGCGATGCTTGGCGAAGAGGGGGAATAACATGCAACCGGCTGACATGAGGCTACTTCTATTGACTTGCTGGTAAATCGCAGGGGTTAGCGATAAGACCAAGGCCAGTTACCGGCGTAGTTCCAAAGTTATGTATCGGTTGGTGCTTCCCTAACGGGCATAATCAGTTCGCGGCAGAGAGACTTGTGGGGAGATGTCCAAATGGGCGGAGTGGCTGGAACAGCCTGTGATCAAACTGGCATATAGTCATATTTTTTGAGGTATATACAACATGCATTTCGGCTTACTTCAGTAGATACGTGTACTTCTAGCGAGCAATATTTACATGGTCCCAACAAAACCACAACCCCCCCCCCCATTCATGGGCACCAGGCGACTATCATGCAAGTCCTCGGCCAACGACTCCCCCTAATCAAGTATTTGCGACTAGGACCACGGGATCACCGTCGGAAACAGTGACGCATACTTGCCCGCTATCATCAGCGGTATACGTCCCCTCTCCAAAGGTATCCTCCCACGACCCACCAGGCGTCCCCGAGTCAAAGCAGTGGTCACCCGACGACCCCGATCCACCATTGGAGGTGAGAACAATGAGCTGCCCACCAGCCCTACTCCACGCATACGCCGAATCCGCGATGTAGAGATGCACATGATCATTATCCGCAAGCCCACCAGCAGCGGACCGCGCCGCCGAAAGCAACGAGATAGCCTTGTACAAATCCGCATCGGTATTGAAGCTACTCCGCCAGAGATCCTCACGGTTCGCGGGGTCATTACCCCCCGCATACCCCTGCTCAGTCCCGTAATAGACAATCGGAACCCCGCGCGCAAGAATCACATACGCGAGCGCGTTCTTCAGAAGCGAGACGTCGTTCTTCACGCTCAGCCAGCGCGCGTTGTCGTGGTTATCGATGAATGTGCCAAGGGCGCTGGGGTCCGGGAATAGGCTGTCGATCTGGTCGTGCATGTCGACGATATCCTGCGCCGACCCCGTCTGCTGGTAGAATCTGTTCACTGGGTAGTACACGGCGTAGTTGAGGAGGCCGTCCATGGTGTCTGCGTAGCCCGCGAGGTACGTTGGGTCGCCGTCCCATACTTCGCCGATGGTGTAGACGCCTGCGGCGGCGGAGAAGGCTGACCAGAAGTCCTTTTCGACATGCTTGACGGTGTCGATGCGGAGGCCGTCGAAGGAGTATTCGGTGACCAGCCAACTGATCCAGTCTTGGAAGAGGGAGCGGATTTCGGTGCTCTGTGTGTTGACGTCCGGCAGCTCGGGGACGATGCGGCAGTTCTCGATGCTATCTTGGTTGGAGTAGTCGATTGTGCAGTCTGTGTGGTAGGAGCTTTCCTGGTTCAGGGGCTCGGGTTTGTTGTCGCTGATGGGGAGGGCCATGTGGTTGGCGACTACGTCGGCCATGACATAGATTCCCTATATTCGAGCCATTTAGCAACCTTCCCACTGAAACAAACACGGACAGTCGAACTCACCTTGTCATGTGCAGCAGTGATTAGACTCTTGAGATCATCCTCGGTGCCGTAGTTCTCGTTGATGCTATAGAGATCCTGTGCCCAGTATCCGTGATATCCACCAGGGGCATCTGCAAAGGAGTGGTAATGCGATTAGCCAATTGTATGTTCGAAAACAGTATTAAGAGACTAAACGCACTAGCAACGACAGGCGTAATCCAGATAGCATCAAAGCCCATCCCCTTGATATAGTCAAGCTTGCCCTCCAAGCCCTGGAAGGTCCCGCCGCAGTAGTCGCCGAGGTCGCCGCACGCATCACCGCCCGTATCGTTACTTGAGCGAGCAACGCGGTCGGTCAGGGCAAAGTAAATGTTGCGGGATTTCCATGCTTCAACATCCGCCGCTGATACGGAGGATATCAGGGGAAGGAGAAGGGCTGCGAGGCGCCCGGATAGCTTCATGGTTGCGGGCGGTCTGAGTGATTCTTTAAGTTGGTCCTGAATGATCCTGAAGACAGACGGGAGGATATTCACTCCTTTTATATCTCGAGTATCTGAGGAATACACATAACATGACGATGGCACTCACAATCCCTCAGCTTCGCTCCGAGATCTCGAGATTGCTTTTTCGTCCAACCCCTGCGTCGGGTTGCCGATCCTATACAAAAGTGGTTTGCCGGCCGGCAGCAGCGCAATTCCTGCCCCGAAAATCTCTCCTCATACAGTTAGAACTCGCCGATATTGGTCCGACAACTGCGGAGAAAGTGCGGGAACCCCAGACGGCCCCCCTGAGCCCTTGCAGCGTGACGATTTGTTGCTTCAGCCTTACAGTGGTTTCAAAAAGGAGTATGCTTCTCCACTTCCAGTATGAAACGACGATATTGGTTCATTGTCGGACCGAGAGGATGTGACGACAATTGAAGATCTTACTTTTCGGTTAATTAGGATCGGAAAGGCGCTTTCTACCTGTTCTTTTCGGCCCCAAGGTCGAAGGCGCCCCGGACTTGTCAGGCTCGGGACGAACATGATAAATACACATCATGTGCAAGCTACAAAAATCAGAAGACAGACAAACTGTCAGCACTTGGCATACGTATACACAAAGAATAAATGCTAGGGTTGAACAGACCAGTAAGCCTCCAGCTTCAGGGTTATCGTCAGAACGTTCAACAGGGACCACTGGCACTGAACCTTTTTTTTCTATGACTTGTGAGAAGAGACAACTAAGGAAACAAAGTATTGTCGTGGATTTCTATCCCATCGTCTAGCCCTTTGACATAAGGACAGAGAATGCACTATGTATCAAAGGCTGATTGACCCCATTGTCTCTCTGTCCATCGTATGAACATCCTGAGTGCTATATAATTCACGAACTATGCGCCTAAGCACATCGTCCGCCTATTGTCCAACTTCATCCGAAGCAGACAACCTACACCCGACAAACTCACCCTTTCAGCGTCCCTCACTCGACTATTAATTTTCCCCATAACTAGCTTGGAATAAGGAAACAACTACAAATCGCTAACCCGCCCCCCCCC
>JOMC01000092.1:35535-278224 GCA_000812125.1 Aspergillus ustus
CCCCCCCCCCCCCCCCCCCAGATGTCGAATCCATCCTCTCGCCTAGGCGGCCAAGGCACCGCCGGCCCTCAACAGGGTCCCCCTCAAGGTGGTTCCACGAACACGCAGCAGGCGCACCTGGCGAACATTCTGCGCCTGGAGCGGGAGAAACGAGGTACGGGGCGGCCCCTTAAGTTTCGCGATCTAGGAGGACACAATCTCCCAGATGACGTGCGCATTAAGCCGGAGGAGTACCCGAGTTTGTTTGCATTTGCATATTCTTCCGATGGCGATGACGAGCACGACAATCCCCCGACGCGCGTTAATAGATTGAACCACCATCCCAATCAGACCGCACACACTGTCCCAGTTCGCTCGCCTATCAATATAGAGGACTTTCCCTCACTCGCTCGGTATGCCACAGGAAAGGGACATCAACCCGAGGAGCAGCTGAATCAGAAGCCCCCGCAACAGAAGCTTCGCGATCTAGGCAGGCATGGTCCCACCGATGACGTGTGTATTAAGCGAGAGGACTTTCCCAAACTATTTCCACACCTTTCTGATGGTGACAAAAAAGACGACGATCCCCCGCGCCTGAATAAACAGGGTCCTTATCCTAGTTGGGCCGCTGCAAACAGTTTTCCGGTTCGCTCGCCCATTAATATAGAGGACTTTCCTGCACTCGCTCGGTATGCCAGGGAGGAAGGACATCATTCACCCGAGCGCCAGAGCCAGAAGGAGAAGCAGCCGCAGTCGGAGCATCATGCTCATCATCTATGCACCGAGCATACAACGATGCCGGAAACCACCGAGCAGGATCCGCGCCGCGGAACCGCTGCGGGCCCCAACCTAAACTCGCACACCTTCGAGACAACGTCTGGCGACGGCGGCGGCATCGGGAGCAGCAGCGCTCGTGTAGTAATGATGACCATGACCGCGCAGGGTGAGCGGGCCGTGGAGATGGTGATCCCCGCAGGAGGAATAACTACAGCTACTACAGGGCCAGCTCGGGATCCGCGGGGGCAGCAGCCAGGAACAGCCGATAACTACAATCCGGACTTTTCTGGTAACCGGAGGCGCAACAATCCTGCTCCTGCTCCTTCTACCGGACCGCAGACTACCGCTGAGTCCAGTGGTGCGCCGCGTTATCGGGGTGCTGGTGGGCTGGGTGACAATTATAACCCTGGTTATCGGGGTGGTCGGAGATAGGTGGTATTGAATGTTCGGATGTCGGATAGGTACCTCTCTAGCTAGCTCTGAGAGGGGGTTTGAGTTTAGGGTAGGTTGCTAGGTGATTAGCAGTAATGAAAGATTATAATAAAGAAATAAAAAAAAAGAAACATCGCGCAACAGATCTGGCTGTTAGAGGTGCATGTTGGCTTAGCGTCCTCACAGTATATACTTGGTCTTTCAGGCCTTGATCTTCAATAAATCGGGTGTTTTCTTTGATAGAGTTCCCCACATGGACTTGGAATACACTGTTCTTGTCGTATACATTTATCGTACTTTTGTAAATGATATCTCCGCTAAATATGAAGTTATCTCGGCTTCCTTCTGTCTTTTTGATGAGGTAGGTAGTTCACTCGCCGTCGGAACCGGGGGTGGGAGTGGGGGCTAGGGTTAGCTTACGGAGTACGGGTACGTCTTCATTTGCACTCGCGGGGGTCGGTCTCCCGCGGCTACCGTATGTAAGCCCATTAGGGAAACAGGAGCCGACATCAAGGTTGTGACTGGTAAGCGCCAGCGTTCCGAAAGCCTTGGTTGCTATCGTTAAGTCCGACCACTGATGTTGTACTGTTGGTTAACAAAGTCGATCGCGAACAACCCACGTTCGGATTTAGGAGAGGTAGATGGGTAGAGCCGAGTTGATGCCCGCTACTCCAACATCAACCCTTGTCAAGGAAATGCAAGATCTCTACCCCAGAAGGGAAAGTAGGCGATCCAGCCAATGAAGATAAGTTTGGGGTAGATAACGGCCTCATTGAGTGACAAGTGTAGTCTACTAGTAGTCTCCAACCAAACCTGCAGGCTGGACTTGGCATTCCTAGCCCTCCCTCGCCATGTTCGAGCGGGGGGCACACTTGGATGATTGGGTGCACCTATCAAACCTAGTGGTCGTATATCTTGTTTTTTGGAAGTAGCCGATATAACCACGGGCGGTATGAGGTAGCAATCATGCCCCTTGAGGCAACCACAGGAGGACGTTCAATGGCAGCCATCCATATGTTGCCAAGATCGCGAGCCAAGAGCCGGCATGAAGCTAGGAGTGTAGTTCGAAAGCGACAGAGATAAGAACGACAAGGGTGTCTTATCAGAAGTATCATTATTTAGATAATGCGTTGGATTTGCGTGGAGTATAGGAATCTTGAGATGCGATAACGCAGCCGGGGTGCATATTGACCCGAGATGTACTTGCAGGGGGTTGAGGGTTACATTCCATTGTTCGTGATGGGGCAGGTGCTTGGCCAGCGAGGTATAAAGGCAGCCATGAACGCCGATCAGTGACTCTATCCCTGGAGGAACATCATCAACGGCCAACAGCTTCATCCTCGCCAGTATGTGGCCACTCTCTTCACCGACCCTGGCCGCCTGCCTCCTGCTCAGCCATGCAGCAGCAGCAGTTCAGGCTTCCAGCCTACGACCCGATATCCGCGCAGACACAAACCGCGACGGAGTCGTCGACCTCGACGGCGACACAGACGTGTACGCCAAAGGCCGATGGTCCGACACCCGGGGCGCCATCTTCCTCCCCAATGTCGGCGACAAGCACCGGCGCTGCCCCAACGAGGACCAAGCCGGGAACCCACTCAGCAACGACGAACTCGCGTACTGCAACGACGCCTCTGGCCATCTTCTGCTTGCGCCTGAATACGTTGCACCCTTACGTACCGTCCCGCTATCCAACATCTCCGACGGCGTCACAGCACATATCTACGCAACCCCGCGCGCCGCCTACGAGCGCGTGCGCATCTTCCTCCTCGACGACAGCGAGAACCCCAACGCAACGACCTCGTGGCGGCTAGTCGACCGGCAGTTCAACTTCAACGCGACCCAGCTACGCAGTGGTCTAACGCTCGGAATCGACGGCCGCGAGTTCGTCACGGACAAGACAATCTGGGACGGCCTCGTAACCGTAAACTTCGACGTGTACGAGACCCCGGGATCAAGTGACTTCGTCAGCGACAGCGTCGCGTTGAAAGTCGCCCCTGTCCTCACGCACCACCACCTCCAGCGCGTCGAGCAGATTGTCACAACCGAGGCGAACGAGACGAACCCTGTGCAACAGTACTTCGTCCGCCAGCTCGACGCGGCGCGCGAAAACGCAGGCGTCGATGCCTCGCTCCTCCTCTTCAATCAGTCCTCCGACATCTGGGCCCAGGATATCCTCGAGCCTGCGTATGTCAGTATGCCGGGTCCTGACGGCGGTCCGATCTCGCTGCGGATTATGCTGCGCTCCGCGCAATCTACGCGTACGGGGGGCCGCCAGATCATGGAGCAGCTTCGCGGGCCCGGTGTGGGCTCGTTCCAGCCCGGATCCGCGAGCGGGATTGGATTCGCGGCTTCCGGGTTTGGATACCACACGATCAACAGCTACGGAAATCTGGAGACGATCCCGCCCTACCGGTCGAAATCGGGTGTGCTGTATAAAGCTGGGCGTGTCATCCAGGGGAAACATCACGAGGAGTATCCCGCGCAGGCGGTGCGCGATCTGATCTTCGGGCAGGGCGTGCAGGATACACTTTTCCTTGAGACAGGGTGGTTGAATGTGGGCCATGTTGATGAGTTCGTGCAGTTTTTGCCGTATGAGAATGACCTTGGTTTTACGATTGGGATTGCGAGTCCGCGCGCTGCGTTGGAGATTTTGTACGCTGCGCAGTCGCAGGGTCACGGTGGCAACCTGGCGATCTCGTTCGATGCGGAGGCGGAGCTGGAGCGCTTCCCTGATCGGTTCATGCCGCCCTTCCTGAATATGACTATCGATGACGTCCTCGGAAACGACACGTTTATCGCAGTCAACGGCTACGCGCAGAAGTGGATCGACCATAACCTCGACACCCTGCTCGGCGATATCCCGCTTGCGCGCGAGGACGTCATTGAGGTCCCCGGGCTCTACCACGATGCGTCTAGCGGCGGCACGTACGTCAACCCGGACGGGCTAGATTTCTCCTGGCCGCCGGTGCTGGAGGGCGAGTACCAGCTCGGCGCGTTCATTCCGGGCCCGATTAATGGTGTTGTTGTCGGGCACCATTATATCAGTCCGAATCCGTTTGGGCCGGTTATTGATGGTGAAGATGTCATTGCGAGTGGGGTGAGGGAGGCTTATGCGCGTGCGGGGATGAATGTTACCTTTGTGGATGACTATTTCAGTCATCATGTGAGTAGTGGCGAGGTGCATTGTGGGTCGAATACGTTGAGGCAGACCGATCTTGTTTGGTGGCAGGAGAGTTAGTACAGTCCGTGTATCTTGGGGGCTTGGGATGAGTGTAGATACAGTAGGTGTGAGTGGAGTGCAGGATGATCAAATCAACATAATACAAAATGTATGGTCGTTGAGTTTGTTTTCCCAGGATATGTTCAGAAGTGATGGAATTGAGTGATATATACGCGGCCCTCAATGTGTGACAAGTGGTCTGGTCTAAACAGGTTCATGTACAAAAGGCAGGCCCAAACAAACCCATCAGATCAACGCCGAGGAACTCCAGGTCGTCTATAGTCGTATTTACCTGAGGAAGGAAAAGCTGATCCTGAGTGACACCTATGGTGCTCATCCCAGGTAAGGACGCCTCGATTTCTGTTCCACTGCCAGAAATTGTAGTTGGTTCCAGCTGATGTTGCTGCAGCGCATCCTGCTCTAGCACCGGGTCCGACAACGGCTTACTCGCCCGCACTGTTGTGGATGATGGTATATTGGGCTGCATATTGCTGATACTTGATAATGAGGGTAACCCGGCCACTGGTGGTTGGCTAAGAGGTTGAACACGGTTTCTTGCTCTGACGCGGTACCCATGTTGCCGGCCCGTGTTGTCGCGAATATCAGAGATATACTGGCGAGCCAGGTGCGCAAACTCGGAAATCAAACTGCCTGGCAGAGTACCGTTGCTGGAATACTCGATCCGGCTGAAATGGCCGCTGGCAATGTCGAGAAGTGCCAGGTTCAGGCTGGTTTCGGGGTGGCTGGGGTTGTGGATGACCAGGTCGAATAGAATCATCAAAGCAGTGAGGGGCATCAAGGCCAAGATCCTGCACTACAATTAATCCCTACGCATAAAGACCCACGATATCCGACTTACCAGACAGGTGTGGCTGGTGAGATCTCAATGTAGCTCGTTAGTTCAAGCACGCTGCGAGCTGTCTGCATGAGCTCCGTTTTCAGCTCCAGTCCCTGGATTGCATCTAGCCCGTCGTGATCGCAATGCAAAAGGGTCCATGTAAGTGTCATATGGGCATAGTGATAATAATAGTGGGCACGAAGGGCCATCGACACACTGTGCGACTCATGTAACATTCGTGGCCGCAGGGGCTCTGCTGGTCTAAATCGCGGCGGAATCGAGTATCTCCAGGCCTCCAACTCTGACTGAAGGCATCTTACTGTGCGGTAGCGTGCACTCCATTGCTGTGGTACGGACGTGATTGTCATGAGCTGACCATGAATCTTCGAGGCAAGCCGCGAATATCGCACAAAGCTAAAGAGCCAGTCATAGTCGTTGAATGTCCATACACCTTGGCCTGGGAGTGGGCTAGTAATATGGCAATCCTGCAATGTCTAGCATTCGATATGTCAGCCGGTGTTAGATGATTGATGAGGAATGAGGACGACAGACCGGTACGTTCCTGGTTGTAAAACACGCCGTCTTTTCCATGTAGTACAGGACCCAGAACGTGCGTATCGATGTGGCGTCCGAGGAAGAGATGAGCCTGTTGAGCCCAAGGTTTTGAGCCATCACGGATGCCTCTGCTAGAACAGCAGATTCCATAACAAAACCAGACACAGCTTGGCAAAATATCGCCTAGAAAAGTGTTAAAGAGCAGGTCGGCATGTATCAGGGGAAGAAAGGCTTACCAATGCCATCAAGGCCTAGAGGGAGGTCCGTTGGTTAGTGGTGTTCGTGTAACCTGGAAGGGTAAACGAACTTGCAGTGTGGTTAGTGATCCCCTGAGCAGGCCAATGTGTCGGAACCCAGCCAGAGATCTCTGAAAGTAGGCCCACGATTCCCCTGATCTAGCATCATAGCTTCCACCGCCGTTATTCTGACAGCCGACAGCAACTACTGCATAGTAGAGGGCGGCCCAAGACTTGTCACTGGCAAGGTCTTGCGCAATATTCGGCCCAAGCGCCCGCTTTTCAAATTCAAGGCGGTTGAGAAATGGATAAAACGGGTGAACGTGGGTCAAGTAAGCTTAGAAAGTCAGTCAGTGGGAGGGCTACCCTCGTTACATCGCTGCAACAGCCTTCAGTCGAGAGAACATACTACGTATATACTCCTGAAGCAACATCTGCTGTGGATCCTGGTGTGCTCTTTCTGCGCCATGAGAGAAGTAGTCGTCAAGACTTGACACAGCAGGCGGGCTGGAAGTTTTCAACTTCGAGGCGACAACCGCACGAATGGCTTCGAGCAAGTTCTCCAGTTTGGTGTGCCCAAGTCGTTGGCTGATGGCACTAACCCGCTTGGCGGGGAAGAATGATATGTTTGGACTGGGTCCTAACGAGGCAATCAGCTAGGCACATGCGTTGAGAGGTAAGCACATACCCAGGAGTGTGGTCAACTATCAATTTCCGGGTTAGCCATCCACTAGGCCAACGTTGTGACTAGATCTTACCTGGTCATGGCTGCTGTTCGGCCGGGACAATTGAGACGACAGATTGCGGTCTAGAAGATAGTCAATGTACAGGCCGGGGTGACTGTCAATTTCTCCATTTTCAGCAATCTCCGGAGGCACGAGCTGCGATTTTTGTGGAGCTGTCCCTGATATGGCGGATGGGGACACGGTTCGGACTGGCAGCTGTCAGCACGCTTTTCCTCGGGGAACTCCAAGTGCTGATACCGATTTCATCGGGGTTCTTTCGCTTTTGCCGACGTTTCTGGTGGCTAAAGTTACATGGCAGGTTATGCAACTGCAGCAAAAACGTCAGTGGTTTGAACGAAGCGAGTATAGGTGTCAGAACGCTTACACGACAGTATTCGCAAGCGATTTCGTCACTCGAGTCTGAAATCCCTAACGGCCGGTAAGTGGGTTTTTGTGATTGGGGTGTGCATAAAACTTACGGCAGCGGCTTTTCCTGGTACGGCAGCGATCGCAAGCCTTGTGGAAGAGCGTCATCTCGACTGGGTTAAAGAAGAGCTGTCAAGGCGGATTGGGGGCCGGGGCTTCGGAGGTTCATATAAAGAGGCCAAGTCAGCGTCGGCGCCGAAGTGGGGGGCAAATGGCGCCGTTTCAGCCCTACTTCCGCTCCGACACCGACATTCCGATACCATGACATCGCAAGCTGTAGGTTGTATATAAACTCCTGACCCAGGCCGCCCTTTTTTTTCAACTAGAGAGAAATCATCCTCGCAGTGAGAATGGAGTCGCTTAGTCACCAGCTAGATCCTGTCCACCCGGAAACAGGGTCAACAGACTCTAGTCACACTACACTCGAAGATGTCGACCAAAGGCCTATACCCCACGCCAGCATATCGGCTGACGGGCGCGAGGCAATTACGCATCTTGCTCGGAGGCTTACTAGCCATTCTGTGACGCACCGAGAAGAATCGGGAGCGCTTCCCAACCCATTTGTCCACGGCGACGATCCAAGACTCAACCCACAATCGGAGAAATTCGACGCTGCTCGCTGGGCACGACTGATCTTGCAGATATCATCACAGGATCCTTCGAGATATCCCAAGCGCAAGTCTGGGGTTTCCTTTCGCAATCTTAGTGTTTCTGGCATCGGCAGCCCAGTCGCATATCAGAAGACTTTCGCAAGCATGGTGCTCCAGCCGCTGGACATCGCGACAAGCCTCCTTCATCGACGAGAGCGAGAGATCCAAATTCTGAAAGAGCACGATGGACTCGTGCGGAGCGGAGAAATGCTGCTCGTGCTTGGGCGACCGGGAAGGTACGATGATAGCACCTTCCCTCTTACCTGGGACTGACTAAGAGGTAGCGGCGTTTCCACCTTGCTGAAGACCATCGCTGGTGAGACCAGAGGACTCAGTCTGGCGACTTCATCTGAGCTTAATTATCAAGGTATGGTCACGTTGGAGCACGTGTTTCTGTTGCTAACGTCTCGCGCTTGTTAGGAATCCCTCGACGGGCGATGCACCGAGAGTTCCGCGGCGATGCCATCTACCAGCCAGAGACAGAGGTCCACTTCCCTCAACTTACGGTCGGGCAAACCCTGCAGTTTGCAGCGATGGCCAAAACTCCCCATAATCGTTTTCCGGGCGTATCGCGCGAGAACTATGCAACTCACCTCCGCGATGTTGCTATGGCAGTCTTCGGAATCTCCCACACTGTGAATACAAGAGTTGGAAACGACTTCGTCCGAGGCGTTAGTGGTGGGGAGCGCAAGCGTGTGAGTATCGCAGAGGTTGCCCTCGCTCAGAGCCCCATTCAGTGCTGGGATAACAGTACAAGAGGCCTTGACAGCGCAATGGCAGTGGTATGGTGCCCCAGAGGCAAGGTCACTGAAGGCATCAGGACGATTCGCAGTGCTGGTAACTGTTCGCAGCCAATCACCTCGTTCTTTCGTTGTCTCTCTGGCCAGCCTCTCAACCTCTTGTTCTGCGCTAACCGCCCTTCAGGAGTTCGTCCAAACGATACGACTTTCTGTCGACATCCTCGAGGTTTCTGCCGTTGTTTCCCTTTACCAGGCGCCACAGCAAGCCTATGATGTTAGTCTATTGAATCACCCGTGCCTCACCATTTCCTCCCTACTTACCCCAAACAGTTATTCGATAAGGTGGCCGTACTATATGACGGTCGGCAGATCTACTTCGGACCCATTGACCGGGCAAAGCAATATTTCGTTGACATGGGATACGAATGCCCGGATCGGCAGACAGTACCGGACTATCTTACTTCACTGACAAGTCCGACAGAACGGAGGGTTCGACCCGGATTCGAGAGCCAGGTGCCCCGAACAGCAGACGAGTTTGCCGCCAGGTGGCAGGAGAGCGACTTACGGAAGGCTCTAATCAACCACATCGCGTCCTTTGAACAGCAATATCCGATGTGTGGCCCATCCGCGGACGAATTCCGGGCCGCGAGACAGACTGAGAAAGCCACATTGATGTACGGTGGCACATTTCGCTGAGTCAATAAGAGGCTGACCTTGCCTGCAGGACTCCCAAATCACCGTATACGATTTCCGTTCCCCAGCAGGTTGCCCTCTGTGTTCGGAGAGGCGTCCAGCGCATACTTGGAGACAAGACTTTCTTCTTTGTCACCATATTCGGCAACTTCCTAATGTCACTCATGCTTGGAAGCGTGTTCTATGACTTGTCGGATGACACTGCTAGCCTGAACAATCGATGCATATTGCTGTTCTTTGCCCTGCTGTTCAACGCACTGAACAGCTCTCTCGAGGTCAGCCCTTTTTCATGCTACTCTTTGTTCTTAGCTTAACCATTTGCAGATCCTGTCGCTATACGCTCAGAGGCCGGTTGTCGAAAAGCATAATTCGTACGCATTCTATCATCCGCTGTCTGAAGCCTTCGCCTCGATCATATGCGACCTTCCTTGTAAGATCCTCAGCACTCTATCATTCAACATTCCTCTATACTTTATGGGGAACTTGCATCAGAGTGGCGGAGCTTTCTTCACTTACCTGCTCTTTGGGTTTACCTCCACAATGACCATGTCATCCATTTTTCGTACCATCGGCCAGGCCACTCAGACTATCGCCCAAGCACTGACCCCAGTAGCACTCTTCGTGATCGGTCTTGTGGTCTACGCGGGTTTCATTCTCCCGGTGCGCAGTATGCAGGGCTGGCTACGCTGGATCAATTACATCAACCCTTTGGCATATTCGTACGAGGCCATGGTCGCGAATGAGTTCCATGGGCGCAAATTTCCCTGCACCAGTTATATTCCAGCAGGTCCAGGCTATGGTAGCATTACTGACCTAGAACGTACCTGCTCTATCGCGGGCGCTGTGGCGGGAAGCAGTGATGTGAGTGGTGATGCGTATATCCGCTCTAGCTACGAGTACTACTTTTCCCATGTTTGGAGGTATTGACTGCCCTTTGATCTTGCCTGCAACAGACTGGCTAACTGTTCATAGGAACTTTGGGATTCTGATTGGTTATATCGTATTTTTCACCTGTCTTTATGTCCTCGTCGCGGAGTACATGGTCGCAGATAAGCCGCAGGGGGAGGTCCTGCTTTTTCAACGCGGGCACCGGCAAATGAAGGCTGAGAAAGGCCAATCGGACGAAGAAATGGCTAGCCAGCTCGCGCGTCCCGAGGGAAGTCCGGCTGCTTGTCCTCCGCCGTATACTAAGGAAGAGGGACGGATTAGCCTTCAGAGACAGAGTGGGGTCCTACATTGGAAAGACGTCTGCTATGAAGTATCGATAAAGGGCCACCCACGCATTATATCCAACCATATCGATGGTTGGGTACGGCCAGGAACACTTACTGCATTAATGGTTGGTCCCCCATGCACTTCTCAGTGCTAGGAGATTTGCAATGGCTGACTAGGTAAACAGGGAGCGAGCGGTGCTGGCAAAACATCTCTGCTCGATGTTCTCGCGAATAGAGTTACTACCGGTGTTGTTACTGGGGATATTTGCGTCAACGGCCGTCCTCGAGATGTTTCTTTCCAGCGACAAGTCGGCTACGTTCAACAGCAGGATTTACACCTGCAGACCACCACTGTAAGGGAAGCTCTCCAGTTCAGTGCGTGCTTGAGGCAACCCGCAGACGTCCCCACGCAAGACAAACTGACCTACGTGGAAGAGATTATTATGCTTTTAGAGATGGAATCTTTTTCTAGTGCAGTGGTTGGTATTCCTGGGGAAGGCTTGAATGTCGAGCAGAGAAAACGACTCACAATTGCTGTGGAACTCGCGGCGAAGCCTGACCTCCTCATCTTTTTAGACGAGCCAACATCGGGGCTTGATAGCCAGACTGCGTGGTCCATCTCGGCCTTGCTCAGGAAACTTGCAGACCATGGGCAGGCTATTCTTTGCACAATTCACCAGCCGTCAGCGATGCTTTTCCAACAGTTCGATCGTCTACTCTTGCTCGCTAAAGGTGGGCGAACAGTCTATTTTGGTGACATTGGTGAGAATTCACGAACCATGGTAGACTATTTCGAACGGTATGGGGCAGAGACATGTGCACCTCATGAGAACCCTGCTGAATGGATGTTGCATGTCATCGGGGCTGCCCCTGGAAGTACTGCCATTTGTGACTGGGCTGAAACCTGGAAATCGAGTCCCGAATTTGCGCAGGTCCGACATGAGCTCGAGTGGTTGCAGACCTCCAATGTTGACTCGAATCAGGAACAGACTGTTCCTCATCTTCAATATGCTGCTTCATTTCATGTGCAGTTGTGGCTATGCACAAGGCGAGTGTTTGAACAGTACTGGCGCACGCCTTCCTACCTATATAGCAAGTTGATTCTCTGCTTTGGCACGGTGAGTCGTCTTATCCACATACCCTACAAGCTCTGACTTTTGTCCCAGGCACTGTTTATTGGTCTCTCCTTCCTGCAGACTGAAGTAACGGTTATGGGCCTCCAGCATCAGATGTTTGCCATCTTTATGTTGTTGGTAATATTCGCCTTCCTTGCTTATCAAACAATGCCCAATTTTATCATGCAGCGCGATTTGTACGAAGCGAGGGAGCGTCCGTCCAAGGTCTACTCATGGTCAGCCTTTATGCTTGCCAATATAGTCGTTGAGCTTCCGTGGAATACTCTGGCCGCGATCATCACGTTCCTCCCCTTCTACTATCTGATTGGAATGGACAAGAACGCCAAAATGACCGACACGGTAACCGAACGGAGCGGACTGATGGTGCTACTCATATGGTCCTTCATGATGCATTGCGCCACATTCACCAGTATGGTGGTTGCAGGTGCAGTAACGGCAGAGGTAGGGGCAATTATCGCGCTTATCCTGTACTGTATGTGCCTGATATTCTGCGGGTACGTTCCTCGAAATTCTATTCTGTGGGAGCTGAGGTCAGTCACTAACGAGCGACAGAGTAATGGTCCCCTCAACCGCGCTTCCGGGTTTCTGGATCTTCATGTATCGCGTATCCCCATTGACCTACCTCATCAGCGGCATGCTTTCAGCGGGTCTTGCGCGGACACCAGTGACATGCATCGATGTCGAGCTCGTCCCAGTCCAGCCGCCTAGCGGCCAGTCCTGTGGTGATTATCTCTCCGCGTACATGCAGGCAGCCGGCGGCGAGGTCTACAACCCAAATGCCACCGAGAACTGCCAGTTCTGTCCAATGGCCTCTTCCGACATATTCTTGGCCTCTGTGTCTTCGGAGTACGGGGATCGATGGCGCAACTTCGGGCTCATGTGGGTTTATATCTTCTTTAATGTGGCCGCTGCCCTCGCGCTTTATTGGCTTTTGCGAGTGCCGAAGTCGTGGGGAGGTACCAGGAAACTCTTGCGCAGCCCCCTACTCTCCTTGAAGACGAAATCTCAGTCAAGGTAGGAGGAACTCTCTCCATTTAACCTGCTATATTGTCTGATATAATTTGTCCCTTCCCTTGTGTCTTTTCTTGCCTACTACTTCCGTCTGGATCTCTTGCCTTACATGTCTTTTGTTTTGGCTTACCATCACTCTCTACTACTAATAATTTCCCCAATATATGTGTTGTGAGGATAATATTCTGTTGGCGATTCCCGAAATTTGTTTTTGCGGACCCGATGGTGGTGCTCAGGTACGCTTATACTAGTAACTAAAGCCATAGAATGTCTGCAATTGAAAATTCTTTTTTTATCATGATTAATTCATGTAATAATTAATCACTTGTAAATTGTCTTTCACCATTCGGCCTCATATTGAAGATGGGGTGGAATAGTACCTTCCAATACCGGGTGGGGCACTGCATCTCCGCAGTATATTTTGGGCTCCCGGAAGAAGGCACTGCAACGTTCCCCAACACAAGACTTGTTGAGTTCATAATTTCAATGTCCGTGGAGTCGACGTTAACGACTCCTGTGGAGATACTACAATATGAATCTTTGAACTATTGTTGCTGCCATGTTGGGATTGGGGAGGCACGAAGCCAAATTTATGCCTCAGGCAGCGAGAACTGTGCGGGGAGCGCTGCGTTCAAAGAAATTCCTCGCAAGGTCGCGGAAAAGAAGAGGCCAAATCTGCCCGATTGCGGCATGATACGAGTACACCAAAACGCGCGCCTCACCGCCTCCCCGTGCCTGTTAGATAGTCTAGTTGGTTAAGACATGGCCGCCGTGGTGGCAGTCCGGCGCTCGATTCCGGGCTGCGGAACACCTTTTTTTTGTTGACCGACCCTTTCTCCTGTCAATCCTGACTCCTCGGTCCCACGCAATCCCAATAATCCCACACATCCCGACGATTTCGCGACCCTTATTTTGTTTGTTTTCGAGCGATCCGCGCTGATCGTTCTATTTTCCCCCTCATTTCCATCGATCGATCGCTCCTTCCCATTTTATTGTTGAAATAATTCATACTACAACTCTTCTGTTTGTTTCTCCAACTTAAATAACCCTACGTCCTTTTTAACATCCTCGACTTTGAGAAAAGCTTTCCCCCTACGGCAGCCACAATTCTTGGACAGAGTGCTTGGGTCGGCTTGGTCTGTGTGGTCACTGTGGTGGCGAGATCAAACGGATCAGATAACGCCGATAACAACCACACTTGCGCTGGTTAACCGGCCTAGCCCGCAGCCCGCTTCAGCCAGGTTCAGCCCGTGGGGGGCACTAAGACCAGGGCAATGACCTTATCCCACCCAATGATGCATTGTACTCTGTCTGGGTTTTCCAGGCCACTGTCTCCTTCTTTGCGCTCATTTGCTGAAGTTGGGAGGGGTTTTTTTTTTTTGAACTTACCAAGGACCTGACCACTCACTCTCCCAGAGCTCGTTCGGGCCCGAACTTTTCCCCCTCGGGCGTATAGAGTAACTACTTGTGGATTAGGGATTAGAGTTTATGAGTACGGAGGAGTGGGAAGAATTTTCTGTCTGTGTTGGTTGTGGCCCTCGCCGTGATGACTCGCCATGATGACCCGATTCCGCTGGTCAGCGATCAGGCCAGGGCCTGTTTAGCGAACGTCGACACTCAAGCGCGCCCGGTCAACACCACCGCAAATGAATAATATAATAACGGCGATTCTTCTTCCCAGCAACAGCCTTGAATTCTCAATTTCCAAAGTGGGCGTAGTACATCGTGATCCGTAGTATCCCACTTGCCGCAAGGGTCATCAGCCAACCAGCCTATCAAGTGCGAGGAGAAAGCCGCGCGAGCCGGACGTCTTTCAACTGGTGGCCCCCGATCTCGGAAGTCAACCCACGTTCCATGCGAATAGAGTCGCAGCATCGTGGGTGTATGGCCGGAAACATAACTTGTTACGGTCGGGAGACTCCACAAACACGGATTGAGTGGGTTGAGTACAATACGGTACGTACTGGAGCTCGAGTGGATGGAAACTCCCCCCCAATGATCAATCTAATCTGATAATGCAAGCTGTCGCGAGCGAGCCGGACGCAGCTCGCTTACTCTGGAGTATCTAGAATGCTGACATTTTTGGGACTCTGATCGAATCGCGTGTCGCACGAGTCGTGTAGCCGTACTATCGGAGTCCACAGCTTGTTTGGCTAGTCGGATTCCAGAGCCGACCTGGAAGTCAAGCTCCAAATCATCCGATGCGTATGCGGCAGTTGATGGAGGAGCCGGATGACGCTATGGGTACGCTGCTTATCACGGTTCTTTGGTTCAAGTCTGGGAGAGAAATGTTGAAACGTGGGTGCGGTGGCGCGCGGGAGTCCCTTTGCCCACCGGAAACCTGAAATTCAAGGGACATGGAAGGGTGCTGGTATTGACAGTGGGTCAATCTAGGGTTATCTAATCTCGCATCTAATCTGATCACCAGGGCGCACCACGCTGGCCTCGTCATCTGTACATGTCCTGAAGTTTAGGAAGATTCTTCTGACCAGCAAGAATGCAGTATAAGCGAAGAGATCAGCATATCACACGTCGCCGAGGCCGATTAACAACGCTGTTCGTGGGCAAGACGCTGGACTGCTCTTGGCAGGAGTGGATAACCCCCTCCGTGTGCGCATTAGCGGTAAGATTGATGCTTGTAATCCACTAAAACGCTTCACGTGTGGCAAGCTTTTCCACTGCCTCCGAGCTGGCCTTCCTTGCATCCTTCTTTTTTCCCGCGAGTGTTCTCGGTTGCCTGAGCTGGTCTCGTTCATTATTTAAGCCCCTGCCCCTGCCCCTCCCCTCCATTGCTAGCATCGTGATTCTACTATCCCTTTGCAAGCTGGACCGGCCATGGCGATCCTCGACAAGATCCACACTGTCGTCGGCAGCAAGTCTGCTGACGGCGAAAAGTCTCCCGTCGATGACCCGATTGCCTTGCAGATGAGGGCCGACGACAAGGAAGCGCAACATGCGCCCGCCGACGAAATCAAACCCGCTGAGGAGAAGGTCACGGAGGATGCCCAGCTCGGTGTCAAGAAAATCGAGGCCGTCACTCTGACCTGGAGCAAGAAATCGGTCTACTTTACGCTGGTGCTGTACGTTTTTTCATCTTCCCAAGTACTGCAACTAGATAGGTCGACCGCTAACGTCGTTTCCTTAGCATCTGGATCCTGACCCTCGTCAACAACATGAAGTCCTCGGTGGTCGTCAGTTTGACCCCGTACGCCACCAGTTCCTTCCTCGGTCACTCGCTCTTGACTGTTGTCACGATTGTCGCTTCCTCGATGGCCGGTGCCGTGTACATCCCCATGGCCAAAGCTCTGGATCTGTGGGGTCGTGCAGAGGGTTTCCTGGCCATGCTGGGTCTCTGTCTCCTCGGTCTGATCCTCCTCGCTTCGTCTAAGAACCTTCCGACCTACTGTGCCGGGCACGTCTTCTACTCGGTCGGATTCGGCGGTCTCAGCTACAGCTGGGACGTCCTTGCTGCTGATGTGACCAGCCTACGGAATCGAGGTCTGGCGTTCGCGTTCACATCCTCGCCGGCGATCATTTCGGCTTTCGCTGGATCCAAGGCTGCGGAGGGCTTTTTGGAGAACGTTAGCTGGCGATGGGGTTACGGCTGCTGGGCGATTATCCTCCCCTTTGTTGCCCTGCCTATCTATGGGATGCTCTCGTACAACCTTCGCAAGGCTGAGAGACAGGGTGTTCTCGTTCGGGAGAAGAGGCAGTGGTCTTTGAGCCCCAAGACTGTCTGGTGGGCGATTATTGAGTTTGATTGTGAGTTATACGCCTTCGCAAACACCGGCCGTAAACTGATAATTCGTCTATAGTGCCCGGAGTCGTTCTGTTCGCAGCTGGTATGGTCGTCTTTCTGCTTCCTTTCACCCTTGCCAGTACCGCTCCCCACGGCTGGAAGAGCGGCTACATCATCGCGATGATTATTGTCGGGTTCTTCCTGATCATCTTCTTTGGTCTCTACGAGTTCCTGGTTGCACCAGTCCCATTCCTCAACTACAAGCACCTTACCGACCGAACCGTCCTCGGCGCATGCCTCCTCGACATGACCTACCAGGTCTCCTACTACTGCTACGCGCAATATCTCTCCTCGTTCCTTCAGGTCGTGTACGAGCTCGATGTCGCCACCGCCGGTTATGTTGTCAACACATTCAGCGTGGTCTCCTTCGTCTTCCTCTTCGTGGCCGGCTGGCTGATACGCTGGACCGGCCGCTTCAAATGGATCCTATGGGTCTGCGTACCCCTCTACATCTTCGGCCTGGGCCTAATGATCCACTTCCGTCAACCCGGCGGCTACATCGGATACATCGTGATGTGCGAGATCTTCTTCTCCGTAGCCGGAAGCATCTTCATCCTGTGCGTACAGCTCGCCGTCCTCGCCTCCGTCGACCACCAGCACGTGGCCGCAGTCCTCTCCCTCCTCTTCGTGATGGGCAGCATCGGCTCCTCAATCGGCTCCGCCATCTCCGGCGCAATCTGGACAAACACTTTCCTCCCTTACCTCGAAAACCACCTCCCCGAATCCGCCCAGGCGAACGTGGCCCTGATCTTCGAGAGCCTGCCCACGCAGCTTTCGTATGCTGTCGGCACCGAGGTCCGCGATGTCTTGAATGATGCATACGGCTATGCGCAGGTCCGCATGCTTTCGGCCGGTACGGCGTTTATGGTTCTGGGTTTCATCTGGGTGGGGATGATGCGGAACCTCAATGTTAAGAACATGACCCAGACTAAGGGTAATGTTTTCTGAGCGAACCACCGTTACTACGATATCGGCGCAGAAGGATGTGCGGGCCGAAGTTATGCTCGGGCTATTATCACTCCATCAGCGCCACTTCCATATGGCGATGCTATCTCGGGCATCCTGCATATAAAACTATCGCAGTTCTCTGAGCTGACGATAGCTGGTTATAAAAAAAACACCTAGTGGGACGGCACACATACATTACGTCTCAATAATATAATTTCTATTTTTCTCTTCTCTCATTCTTTAGCTTTTCATATTCGTATCTCTGTCCCGGTACATAAGCCCACAAAGGAACAAAACAGAACGATTTGGATTGTGCCAATTTGCTTTACATAAAGATATCCTACGAGCAGTTTCGTTTGCCCGATTTTGGCCCATGTGCCCAATGTTCTCACCATCCGCACGCGCACTCTCTGCTCTGCTGAGTTACGGGATTGCAGTGGCCGCCCTTTCTTTCCAGATTCGAGTGTGTCATACGAGAGTATCCCGTCTACCCATCAACGTCCCATCTTCCCACAGCCCCAACTTCGGAATCGACTAAAGTCTCGGTGGGTATACACACACACACACACACACACACACACACACACACAAACAAGCTGTTCCTGCGTCTCAGCAGCCAGCTACGCTACTGCCCCTGCATCCATCAGGCACCAGAGCCCCATGGATACTAGTAGACAACCTTGTCGGTTCTGGAAACATCACCCACCGTAAGTCCTTCCAATGATGGCACTTTTTTTCCCTTGCGCGAATGAATGTGGTAGATTTAACAACAATAAGGATAGATAGCGAATGCATAATAATCCTTCCCATCCGACCAGCGAATAGTTACATAGAACAGTAAAACACTACTCAAACAACAACAAAAAAACCCTCCCAATCCGCCGCAACTGCCTGCGCAACCGCATCCTGAATAACCAGCCCGGGATGATAATCATTGAACCAGAGACAAGTGACTCCATCGGCATTATAGCACGCCGCGGCCTCGGGATCCGCGTCGAGGAGGTCGTTGAACACAGGCTGCGTATCCGTGATTTTCACGACTGCGTCAGCATGTGCGGATGAAAAGGCGGCCGCGCGCTCGCTCAGCCCTTCGTTCCAGGTTGCGATTGCGGCGCTTAGATGCGCGATTGTGTATTCGGCGTCTGAGCCGTCTACGACGTAGGGGGTTCGGTCGGTTGCTATATATAGGGAGAGAAGAGAGTTGGGTTTTTGTTAGCAAGGGTTCGCTTGGTTGGTTGTCCGTGCTATGAATGAGGATTGAGGGGTAGGGTAGGTTGGATGAGTGAGTGGTAAATATGGGAGAGGCGTACGAGGGACGGTGAGGAGAGCGAAATTTCTCGCTCCGCCGGCATACACCAGCTCAATCTGCTCGAAGAGCTGGTCCAGGATCTCAACCTGCAGCGCGTCCGGGTCTGTCTGGTACCAGGAGCCGCCAACGTCGTTGACGCCCCTGGGATAAGCATTGTTAGCATATGCGACCATACAAATACACACAGAAGCTATACGTATATAGCCAGGTTAATGATGAGAACGACGTACATCCACACCGCAACCAGCGTATCCCCCGCCTCCCAACCCACTTGGTCTCCCACGAGGTACTCCTCAAACTCGTCGACCTGATCGATCAGCGAGTAGACCTCAGGCGTGTATGGCGCGACAAGCGACGCATTAACCGTCGCGCCACCATAGGCGAGATTATAGCTCAGGAGCAGGCTGTCGTTGTATTTCGCGACCAGGTTGGAGATCCAGTTTGCGCCGCCGGCGGAGGTCCAGCCGGGCCAGGGCGGGTTGCCGAGTGGGTTTGAGGATGAGGGGGGTGTGCTTGTTATGTTGAAGGTTGTGGAGGTGTAGGAGTCGCCGAAGGAGATGAGGTATTTTGTTGTTGCTCGTGGGTAGGAGGGGAAGTGGTGGGGGGGCATTGCGACGGCTGTGGAGGCCAGCATGGGGAGGATGAGCGTTAGTGACTTCATGGTGTGTATTTTTATTCTGCTGTTGGTAGTTGGGCTGAGATGGAGTTGGGATCTGGAAGGGAAAGAGGTAAAGGGATGGGTGCTGGTATTATATCGATAGTTCTGAAGTAGTGAGGTAGATAGTGACCAAGGGTCCACGGCGTCTGAAGGAAATGAGAAGCTCCGTGCCCAGTCCGGCATGTCCATCTGTCTGAAGAACCCCAGACAGGGATTCCCCGCAGATCGATGATACGTGGGAATTCTTCAGCGCCGGCGGTGGTGGTCCGTCTACCCGAGACGGCGCATGTTTGATAGTCATTACATACCCAAGCTAAGAAGGAAACACGGAGGTTTGGCCGTTTCTCAGCCTGGATAAAACACCGGCCGCCTAGAGATAAAGTAACATCGCTCACGACGCCGCTTGCCTGTCATCCAGCATTTCCAACGAGATTTATTCGGTATCAAGTCAAATTAAAATAGATAGGATAGAAAAATCGCTAACAAATTAATGGCCGAATGCCTCTATTGCCTCGAAGCCAGACACTTGTAATGCGAGATACACCTGTGGAACTCCAGAAAATACCAAACATCATCCAAGAAGGCCTCAATGAGGGTTCACCAAAATGCTGCTCAGCGCTAAAGTTCAATGCACGATGCCAAACAACATAGAATGAAACCATGAACGATAGTTGCCACATGTGAAGGAGAAGAAGGAGAAGAGCTTATCATAACACAAGAGTGCTAGATTCTTGTTCAGCGTTGGTTTGCGATCCACCCAATGCGCTCTTCGCAGTCCTCCAGTAGCGGTACACTGCCGCCCTCATATCATAATACCAAAGATACCGCTGTCTGGGAATTCGAAGCGAGGTTCTCTTAGTAGCCCGCAAAAATCCTCCATGGTGGGTTGGCAAACTCCCCGCGCTCGGTCCACTGGTGCCCGGAAGACTAGGTACATCGTGCGTGATCATTCCGATAATGTTCTTGTCGCGATCCGTCACGACGCGATGGGGCCCAGGGTTGCGTCCTTCGGGGTTGCAGCCGTTGACCTTCCCCTTCCAGTCCTGTCTACCGCAGGGGACAAACATCGCGGGGTAGGCCCATTGGAAGACGGGAGCTTGCTCAGCACCACCAGTCGAGCAGCTGCTGTCGTCAGAGGCACCTGGCTCTACGAGCGGCTTCAGCCTTACTCGTTCGGCAAGAAACAGGTCCCCTACGTCCAGGTGTGCATGGGGCCGGCGCCCGGACCTTCGACTGTGACTAGGGTGGGGGCGGCGTCTACGATGGCTTGAGCGCCGTGGCCGGGGAAGTATGATCGGCCGATGGGGGCATCTCTATGGCTTGTATATTGACAAGAGAGGACATAGGTCTGTCGGGATCGAGGTTTATTAGTACGGTTTGCATGATTAGTTTTGCCAGTAGCGTTACCGTCTCCACAAAGTTGTTTTTGATATATCGCCGAATGGCGTCGAGTTGGCGGCGTAGAGACCCAAATAACATGGCGAAATGTTATGAGATACCAAACAAAGCGTACAGCTCAGGTTGATGGAGGAGAGAAAGAGGAAGGATTGGAATTGTGGGGGAACAGCTTCCTTTTATTAGGGAGTTTGTGGTGGTGAAAGTGCGCGGATTTACCATCTAGGATTCTGTGTGCAGAATTTTGAATGGCCTTACAGTATAGAGATAAAGAGATCAAGCATCGAAGACTAACCACGCCTTGTCTGAACCGTTCTGGTAATCACCCCGCCTGCCATCAATAACGGGCGTCCCTTTGTTTGAGAAACCCTGGACCGCGTGACATCTCTTTGACTCTCCTGGGCGCCTTTCAAACCTGGGTTTCTTTGAATCAGCAGCGCTCGATCTATCCAGGTGGTAGCCATATACAGGGCAGATCTCATCTCGCTCTGGGACAACTCTCAAAAGCGTCCCAATAACTCCTCGATCTCATTATCGTTGAAGTCTTACCCTGCGACAAGCAACTCACGAACGGCGTCAACGGCATCAACTTCCTACTCTTAGTAACACCTAACAAAAGCCACCAATTTTCCACTGGCCCCCCTGTGACCCATCGTCATTCAAGCTACCATGTCGACGTTCAAACTCGAGCTTGACGAGACAGAGACCGGGGTGAAAGAGCTGATTGGGCGCTACTCGGACTTTGAAGCCTTCAAGGTCTTCAAGCGTCTGCTTGAGCCCGACGCAGATCTGTCGGTTGCGGAGGCTGGAAAAGCATTCTATGAGATGCTGGAACCAAAGGAGACGAACTGGGCCCAGAACGGAAACCAGGTCGACAACCTCAGTGCTTTCATTCTAGAGATCGCGCGCCAAATCCCCTACCAGCACCAATCTCAGTGGAGGCTGGTCGGCGTGTTGATCTGGCTTGTGTGCAGCGACAGAGTCACAAGTCTCACGTCTGCGAGGCGCACATACGCGAGTCTCGAAGATTTCAAGACGGAGCTATATGGCCACATGCAAGGTATGTTTATCATCATCGTCCCCCTTCTGTTGCCTGCAGGCAGGTGGGCAGGAATGAAACGAACGAATCGAGGGCTGATTTCTTTTTTTTTCTACCAGCGAGTTGGACAAACGACACCGAGGCAAAGCACTACGCCAACAAAATCTCCTTCTTAGCCCTCCTAGCAAGCGAGGGCATCCTCAACATCTCGCTGCGGGCCACTGTACACCGGCCCGATTTTCGGGAGACAGCGATGGGACTTCTGGCAGAGGGCTCTGGCTGCGAAAGTAGAGGAGAACGGGGTCGATCATGAATGTCGCGAGCTGGGCAGGAAGGCGGCGGATTACATCTTACCTGGGAATTCTCCCGCCGGGTCGTACTTGGGACGTTTGGAGAAATTCGCTATCGATCGAAGGATCATAATCTTATCCTTGTCTCGTGAAAACAATGAGTGAAGCTTGGAACAGGTCTGCGCAAGGGCGCTGGCATCCCGAATAGACGATAATAGATAATAAACGAGTGTTAGAAGCTCATTGGACAGGCTCAGCAGTGACGTTTTTGACGCCATATTTATCCCTGTAATACTACTCTGTAACAAATGTGGTTCGGCGTAAGGTGAGGGTGGGGATGATGAATGTCGAGGTCTGCTCCCAGAGTCGGGCAGACGCGTCGCTTTCCCACTTTGTCAGGCGCGTTTTCGGGTCACTTTGGTAGGCAGCTGGAGGCACCTGACAGTGAGGTCGTTCTTTCCTGACCACACGAGTAAGGTGACCGTCAAGGGCACTACACCGATATTCAGGAAAGAGCGCCATGCCCCGGCAACCAGACTGTGACTCGTCCTTGATTGCGTGCAACAACTTAACGGCTCGGTAAGGTTTATCCAGTTGTATCTACACTGTTCTGCCGTTAGATAGGAGGACTAATCTCCAATGTAATTCTTCATTCAATGTGGACAGTCTCTACTACCAATATGTAGCGCAAGTCTGCCATTCGGCTATCCGTTAAAAGGTGACTTAGGTCCAGAGGCAGCCGTGGAGAAAGTAATCTAGGCTATCGGGGAACTCATCTAGGCCATTGTCCACGGCTATATGCCATATTCCAAGATCTGTAAATGTTAACCCATGCTGCACCTCCAGGGCATGGGTATGTACTACTTACCTACGGATCTCCAATGCTGATTCAACATGGTCGCGTAATGAAGAGCCCTGTCATTCTCACCAGCTAGTTCCGCGTACGCTTTCCTGTCCTAGTGGTCACTCATTATCGGGGCACCTTTCGTGCAGATGTAGTAGGAACGGGCGAGGTTTGTCATGAGAGGTAGAAACACGCCGGCCGCAGCCGTGATTCACTGGAGACACCGTCCAAGAATGGTTTCAGTAGTTGGTTCATATTCCCGCAGGCATTGTTGCGACAGCTGGTGGAACTGCTGGAGGAATCCGCGGACTGCATCCGTGAAAGGCTTGCCATCTGCCTGTCGTCTTCGAATTGATCCCGGGTCCCATGCCGTTAGGCCAAGATGATGTTTTGTTAGCTTGCCCCAAACGGTTTTAATTAGTAGCCCATGCTTTCGGTTTTACGTGATCTGAAACGCCCAGCTGGTTGGCGATACCCGGATGAGTTCTGTCCAGCATTTGCCCGGTAACCGGATCATTTTGTGAATAATGACATACATGGTGAAGCATATTCGAGAACGTACTTTGGGGTATTAGGACTGTTGACCACAGACCGGCGGATGTTGATTTTGGTGTTTGCGGGGGGAAAAATGCCATAGAGCTGCGAGCTCGTCTGGGCAAAAGCGAAAGCATCACCGATTAAGGTCAATTCGTAGAAGATCAGCAGCAACACCTCAAATAGCAGTCCCAGAAGAGTCCCGGAACCCCAGCGACGCAACTTGGTGGTTGTTTTCGCGCAACTGCTGGACGGTTGGTTTGCATTACTCCCGAAATCCGCCCACTTCAACTGTCTACGACGGCTGCTGCAAGGCAGTCACAGCGACAGTTGGACTGTCCAGAATCCTGCAAGTGCCTCAAGTCGCGCCGATTTCAAATAACCGCCCTTGATTAGTCCCTCTTGGTTGTTTGGTAGCGATGCCTGTCATGCAAAATTAGGAAAATGCTCCTCCCAATCTCCGATCGCAGTTTGCCTTGTCGAATTTGAAAACTGTTCGCGTACCTTCAGGATGAGCTCCAGGTTTCGATTCCTTCGAGTTACCGGAAGTAACCTGTGTGGCTGCTAGCTGCCCCTCACGAATCCTTCAAGGCGCGCTAATGTGCGTGATAAGGATCGGGCCCCTGTATGCAAAGGCTGGCTGAAGAAGCCGTCAGCTTAACTATGTATGTATAGTGCCCTCCGCTCTCGTCCGCACGGAAGGCTGCCGCCCATTTTGGAATCCTACTGGACTTGCGGGGGTGTCACTCCGGGTGCCCTGCATAAACCTGCTGAACCTCACGCTCTGTAAGGGGGTTCGAGTCGCCTGATCATCGGTTTCCTGCACGCTCTCTCCCATCTGCCCTGTCGTTCGCATTCGAGTGAGCACTAATGCCGTGTGACGGCAGGAACAAAGACTTACGTGCAGCAAACTTACAGTCCATTAACATAACCAGAAGGCATGGCTAGCTGATTCTCTCAGGATGTATCTACGCAGAGGAGCGTAGATCGCCAGTGCGCAAATTTGGGGATGCAGGCGAACTGGCTAAGGCAAGAATACCCGATCTCGTCGATTTCAGAATTGGAGGTATAAGAACGCTCCCAGGGCAGCTCCTCATTCTCTTCTTCTTCAACTATCTCTCTCTCTTTCATTGCAAAGATATCGCTCAACAAGCTTAACTATGCACTTGCTACCATTCTTTGCTCTGCTTCTCGTTGCCAAGGGCGCACCTGTGCTGCCGACCAATATTCTTCCTCTTCTCTTCTGCGAGTCGACCACAACCCTTACCCTTGGGGGCACCTACACTGCGACCAGGACAAGCACAGTGACTTCAGTATGCAATGGTTACCTGTAACAGGACTGCAGAAAACTGACGTTGTAGGCTACACGGACTGTCACCATCACGGCTCCCCCGGTTGTATGCTTCCCTTCATTATCACAGAGCTTGACTGCGCATTAACCCATTCATAGGTCTCGGTGTCGCGGACCACAACGACGATCTTCACTCCGACATCTATCAGCTGCCTAAGCACTGCAACCACTTTCTCTGCCTATCGAGCGCCGCTCATTACTCTCGCGCCGCGGGATCCAGCTCCACAGATTGGTTGCCCAACGCCGTCACCCATTACCATCATACCTCCCACTATTCCGTCTGAGCCTTGCACTTGCATTCAGGGTAACTTTGATGTTGTGTACGTTAAAGTGGTGTCTTGTCAGACTGTCATGCTATGCTAACACACTCTAGAACAAACACCGTCACAACCACCGTATCCGGCGTCGCCACGACTACTACAACCCCAACCACTGTCCAGACCCTGACTGAAACCTGGATTCAGCCCACTCCCACAGCTTACAATGGTACTTCTACCTCTCTCCCTCCACCTTTATTCACAAACATGTGTTGACCCAACCAGGCCTAAACTACTACCAGTACCTCAACGGCTACAACTACAACAACCCCAACGCCGGCGGCCTCGGCGGCGGCGGCTACGCGACCTCCAACTGGAACGGAAATCTCAGCTACTACACCAGCGGCCTAACACGGAACATCAACTTCGCATCCCCAAACTGGCCCAGCGGCGGCACCACCTGCCAACTCCCCGGACAAGCATCCGCAACGGATTGCAGCCAGTGGACGGTCGTCTTCCAGGGCTTCCTCTTCGCACGGTCCGCCGGTCAGTATACCGTCCACTCACCGACGCAAGCCGAATCCGCCAACTGGCAGGATAACTCGGGGTTCTGGTGGGGTGGACAGAAGGCATACTCGCAGTATACGGATGCGAACGTCGATGGCGGTGCGACCGGCGCTGGTGTCTCGGGCGTGTCGAATTCTGTGCCCTATACACTTACGGCGGGCCAGTTCTTGCCTATGACTTTTATCTACTCGAATGGACAGGGGCCTGCGGCGAATCGCATTGATATTGCTGCGCCGGATGGGAGGACGTACCCCGCTGATTTGGATTTGTTTGTGCCGCCTTGTCGGGATAGTGCATTTGTGCCGTGATATCCGAAACTTCTTTTTACTCGGGGTCTGAATGCTGGGATAGTTAATTTGAGAGGGAGGAGCTGCGAGGAAGAAGCGTAAAGGAGAGAGGTGGTCGTTCGCAATATTTCAGTTTATAGTGAAAGGATATTGAGATCTGGAGTGCATAAGGCTTGCACAACCTGTTATCATACACAAAGGAAAAACACAGATGCCATGGAGACTCGCTTGAACGCAGATGCAATGGCGAAAACGGTAGACACAACCATCCCTCGGTAACGAGTGTAAGATGATGGAAGAATAGCAAAACCAAAGATCACTCCCAAAAGAAAGTCAGGACAGGACAGGTAGGGACTTGAAAGCCATAATAATCCCGGTCTACCTCGACGAATAATCCGGTGCCGTCAATTCACGGTGGCTTGGATGCTCATTCTCACTCCTTAAATCACCACTTTTCTCGAGTTCATGATACTACACAAAACACCCTGTTAGCCACAACCCACTCATATTTCATTGTATAAAAAAAAGTTTAGCATACCATCGGCGGTTGAATATACGGCGGCGGCGGTGCTGCCTCACTCGCACTCGCACCCGGACTCATCTCACGCGTCTGATCGCGAGAATGCCGACTTGACTCCCTCCGCTCATGCCAATACCGACGTGTCAGGATCTCGCGCTTCGATCGTTTGCCAGAGTCATAGCTCGTCTCTTGAGCATCCGCCGACGGCCCAAAGTATTCCTCCCTAAGCGTGCCGGTGTAATTGTTATTCGCGTGTTTGGCCTTGTGCTGCTTGTACTGATCGATCCAGTCGGGTGACTTGACGGCGATGAGGATTGCGGCGACGATTACGAGGGAGGCCATGTTTTGATGTCTTCGTGGGTTGGTTGGATGGGATGTAAGATTATTCGAGGCGTGGATGTTTTGCTTGTCTGCTGGGGGATGTTGTTTGTTCCATGTCTGAGACTTAGATGGTCATTTGCTCCGTTTATATACCTCCTCTATTTGCGGATGTCCCTTCCATCGGGCACCGCCAGACTATCCAACCCCGTGGCGGTGCATCTTGGCTGTGTCGACAGCAGGCGCTTTGCGACGTATGCGTACTAAGATTTGGAATAGCATTTGAATAACCTTAAAAATAAGCTCTGGCGTTTAAGTGGTTGAAAGGGTCGTATATGCTCCGGGGGAACATGGTGTGGAGTCGGGGTTTCGCGTGGCTGAGGCTGGGACTCGGAGCGTATGCGTATGCGTATCCGCGGGCTTCGGGGGTTCAGGGGGATTCAGCCCTAGGAATGCTCAGCCCCCTCTGGGTTTTACACTTTGTCTACTGGAGCTAGGTACTCGGGTAATCGAACATATCAATATTAATATCATGGGATTCGCGTGTTGTTTAAGGGGCTGTGCTTCCTTCAACCGAAGACCATCTAGAGGGGGATTATTTGCAATGATGAAGCCATGCACGCGCAGACCGTTACCAATGCCCGAAATCAATGCAGCCAGAGTTTACTGCTGTTTGTCTTCGTAGAGCACCGTTGCTGAGTGCAATGATCTAAAGCAAAGCCTTGCCTTGCTGGACGAGACCTCCGACAATAGTTCGCAGGCCATCCTCCACCTACGCGAATGCAACCTCCAAATGGATGGGTGATTTGTTATCCTCCCGATATGAGACATTCTACACCATTATCCGTAAGTTTCTCTCCATGTCAATGCTGTCAGTTGTCGTATAAAAGTCGAATGATAATATTTCAGGCTCCAATGTTGGTAGGTGCGAGTACTATATGTAAGTACAATACTCCCAGCAGATTGATGTAGGACTTTGATGATAACAGCCCCCTACAGTATCCGTCTCCAAGCAGTACTAACAATCTTTGCTTATCATATCACTGAGGCATCTTCTTATACCCCGTATAAACACTCCACCTGTCCAAACTCGTATGTCGCGGCATAATTCGCTCTTAGTAACGTATGCATTTCCTCGAGTTATGCGTGCGTGGGGGCCATCCCACATCCACGAAGATCACCAATTCACAGCCACGCACGGTGGAGCTGGGCAGCGTCAGCCAAGTCGGTCGGGGCGATGCAAGTGATGGGGCGGGAAACAGGTCTTTGTCGCCCTTTATTCTTCCGATAATAAGCTTCTTCAACCTCATTAGACAACATCGACGCATACTATACATACGTGCGTGGCATCAAACATCCCCCATGGATCCCGACAGTAAATACTCAGACCCTCCGCCCCCGTACGAGGACATTCAGTCAGAGGGGATCGTGAATCCCGATCTAATACCACCGCTAACTCTGGTCCTGAACAGCCAAGCGATCCGCGATGAATCGACGTCTGCTCTTCTCTACCAGCTCAGCCGCCCGGTAACAACTCTCCCAAAGACTCCGCCGAAGAATTCATCGATAATATTCGAACGAGTCGAGAACGGTCTCCCCGGGAAGGCTCAATCATCCAAAACAAATCAGACTAGCCATCGGCATCTGTTCTACCTCGCACACCCCGCAGACGCAAAGTACCGCACTGATATCCCAGGATACTACCTCACCTGCGTAGACACGGAGACTGTAGGGAATATCCACCTCGAGACGACGAAGTCTCGCCTGCAGAAGCCCGAGTTTACCGCACAGCTAAGTCCCAAACGGACCGCGTCTCATCGCCCGCTTTTCAACGAAGCTGGGGAAACCTCGACTCTTTTCACTGCGCGACCGGCGAAATGGATGAGCAATCGCTACACGTTGACAGAGAAGAACGGTTCCCAGGTTGCGGTTGAGGATGGGAGGGGCGACGAGCATAAACTTATCATCTCAAGTCCGATGAAGCAGGACATGAGAGATGCGCTGGTTGCGGTGTGGATGCTGCGGCTCTGGTACGAGACGGCGGAGAGCAAGCAGGCTAAACGAGAAGGTTAGTCTATCTACCTCACTTTCACTTGTCTGTGAATACAACTGACCTTGCCTTGTCGCAGAGCTGGAGGGGCTCATGGCCCCCGTCGCCCATCAGAATTGGACGATTGCAAAAAGAGTTGCTGGTCTAGGGGCCTTTGCGGGTGTCGGTGCTGGGTGAGGGATGTTAAATATTTTCGTGATTGAGAGCTAGTATGCTCCTATAGCCTCGATCCGATCCTTTTGGATACGTGTATAAGGGCATATCGGAGGTGAACATGGGTATGTGGAGATGTCCAGCCAAAGTGCCAGAATCACTTGGCTGGCACATATGAGAAAGTACATCTCGAGTAGTTTAAAGTGTGCCTCTCTTTATTTAGAGGTATACACAGCAGAGTAGGAAATATTTATAACGCGCCAAGTTTAATACTCCTGCCGATGGAAGCGAGGACATTATCAGCAACCAATAGCCCAGCTCTCCTCCAATCTCCCAAAATTAAAGAGGTCTCAACGTCGCACAAGGTAGGCCAAAGAGGGTCCAGACCAGACATTCCAGGGCGGGGTAAAATAGATACAAGCCCTAACCGCCCAGATAGGAGATGTAAGGCGTGTCGGGAGCGCGGCAATTGGCCCAATCCCGCATGGTCCCCCCAGGCATCTCCCCTGCTCATGCTGCACGCAAGGTTCCTGTTTGCTGTGCTGCTAGTTACACTGAATAAGATTTCAGCTCAGCCCCCCCAACCGCTGACACTGTTCTTGTGACGGACGGTGAGAGGGAAGGGGGAATTTAACTCGGCTCGCCTGCCCCCGCTCGCGAGATGCTGAGCGACTATTTCTCCACTTCATCGCCCGCTCCACCCCCCTTCCTTTCCTCATCCGGCGACTGCTGTCGATGCTACGAGACCTCGATATTCGAGAGTTCTCTATCTAGCAAGCTATTATCGAAACGTCGTTTACCCACATCCAAAGTCCTTCCTTCTAGGACAGTCCTTCCGACCATGGCTACCATAACTTCCACTACCCCAACGCATACACCCACCCACACGGCTTCACACACGCCCACCCCCACACATACCGCGACCCGCGACGAGCGCATGCACACAAACTGCGAGATAATCTGGGGCAAAGGCAACTACGAGCTGGAAGTCGAAGCCGACGACTGGGAAACCTGGTGGGCGCTAGTGCGCCGCGACTACGGCTCTAGCTACGGCGGGCCCTTGACAATTACGGGGATCTGCTCGTCCGAGGACGGCGCGTGGGCGGAACTCGACCGTGTGCTTGGGGTCTGGGCGAGGCAGGTGCAGAGCGGGGAGCCTATCACCATGGAAGAACATAATGATAATACCGCTAAGGGGTTGGAGGTGCACAAGTCACATATTCGGGAGTTTTGGGGAGAGCTCAAGAGGAGGGGGACACATAGGCATTCGAGGTTTTCGAGGAAGGGGGTGGAATGAGGTTGCGATGGATATAAGGATGGGGACAAGGCAGCCTTTGTTTGCGTGCGTTGGGAGCGATGGTCTATCTTCATTGTTGGTTCGGGCGATGGTTCTGGGATTTGATACTGGGCGAATCTTTTTGAAAGTTTCTTCGTTTCCTTGAGCGTCGTGTAAAAATTATGTGCTCCAAGGCTCTACAGGCTGCCTACCCAAGTCTTAATCTCTACCAACTTCATTTGACAAGTATTTACTCGTCCGTTCCAATCTTGCTTGAAATCTGGTATACGCCGAATATCTATTTCTTCTTGACACAAGTCTGCTTCATCCCACGCAGGCTTGGTGGACATGAGTAGTAAGTTCAGGAGTTTTCTATCGGTCATCAAGCAGGAATAGTGAGAGTGAGAATGGCAGGCCGATGTACCTCCGCCCAATACTAGAGGATCCGATTAGAAAGTAAGGGCTTACAACCTCCTGCTGTTCCAAATACATTGGCCATTGAAGCATTTTCATTACTACGTCCAGTTGAATTATTTGTAAAGCCCATACTATGGCTATATAGCGACAGGCCAAGATTATGGTGGAGCGAGGCTGTCTATTTCACCACAATTACCACCTCCCTCCCTCCCTTCTTCCCAAACGGAAAGTAGGACCCGACCCCCAGCCCAGTGCAACCCCACACACACTCCCTCGGAAACCCTCTTCCTAGAACAAAACCCCCTTAACCTGCGTCGAAGTCTTAACATTAACATTCTTAATAATCATCATCCAGATCAAACTGAGCGTCATAATCGCCGTCCCCGCAATCAACATGCGCTTCTGCGCAAACCCATACGCATCCATAATCGCATCCCGCTCCGCACTGCCCACGGGGTACGAGAGCTGGATATCCAGGGAACCATAGATATCCGCCCAATCGGCCTTCGCGCTCTCGGGGAGGAAATCCCGCAGTGCCTGCGGTAGCGTGTGTGTCCAGATGGCTCCCGAAATTGAGTTCCCGACTGCGCCGCCCAGGTAGCCGAACAGGCCGAGCATGGCGAGCATTGAGGCCACGTCGTTGTGTTCGGCCACGGAGGTTACCGCGACTTGTTGCGTGATGATCATGGTTCCGCCGCCGAGCGCCGCGAAGATCTGGCACATGACGATGTAGCCGATATCCTGGCCGGGTTGGCGGAAGTAGATCATCAGCCCGATGCCCAGCATGTATAGTGGGACGGCACACATGATCAGCCATTTGAATCGCCCTGTGCGGTTGATTAGGAAGCCGACGATGAAGAGCCAGACGCCTGAGACCATGTCGAAGGTGTTGGCGATGTAGCCTGCGTGTGTGATCGATTGGTTGTTTACTACCTGCAGGAAGGAGGTGAAGTAGCTGCCCCAGCAGTAGTAGGAGATTTGGTAGGTGAAGGAGAGCGCGCAGGCTCCTAGGGCGGTGCGCGAGGTTAGGAGGTGGAAGGGGATGAAGGGTTTCGAGGAGAGGAATTTCTCGTAGATCCCGAAGACAATTAGTACAACGAAGCCGATTACCAGCATTGTGATGATCTTTGCGGAGCGCCATTGGTGCTCTTCGCTGTTTGCCAGTGTGAAGGGGAGCAGCGCGAGGATGAAGCCTGCGGCGAGGAGGAAGATTCCGATTACTACACGCGCCGCTGTTAGTTTTTCTCTTCTCTCCGGAAGCATGTCGGGGGTTAAAGCGTACGGTCAAATTCCACTGCGTGGTAGATGATGCTCTCCATCCAGGTACGTCCGCTATCCTCCTTCTGCAACAAGCCTTGCTTCTTACCCTTTCGGATGCCGAGGTACAGGGTTGTGAGTAGAGGGATAGCGACAACGGGGAGTAGGATGCACCAGATACCGTAAGCCCAGCGCCAGTTAGTCTCGTGGAAGCGCTCGGCGATTTTGGGCCCGGCAAACGCGGTGATCAGGTACGGAGATGAAGTAAAGGCGTATGCTAGACCACGGTTCCTGAGAGTAGAGGTATCGGCGGTGATGATATCGATGCTGAAGATCATACCGGTGAAGCCGACAGAGTAAAATACCTACTGATGTTAGTCGGTGTTGTTATATTTCAAGACAAAGGAGGCCGACCTGTGAAGCAGCGTATGTCTGCACATTCTTGCAGGTGGTCATCATGATCAAGCCGATTGTCGCAAGCGAGATCATGAGCGTGAAACCGAACGGACGACCCCAGAGATTGACGATTTTAGCGACGGGCATATACGTAGCGGCGGCCATGACCTGGGAGACAATTCCAATCAGGGTAACGAGCGAATGTTCGCCAAAGTCACTCAGGATGTATGGGCCCAGATTTCCGGTGATGGACGCTTGAAACGCATTGACACAGTAAAGTGACCACATGCTGCCAGATATTAGCGTTTTCTTCGGTAAACTGCGAGGCAAGTTCCGCTCACCAGCCATAAGTGATTGTCACCGAAGTCTTCGACCACGAAAGGGTCATCGCCTCTGCGGCTCTCACACCAGCCTGTCCCTCTGGAAGCGCGCCCTTTTCAGGGTCAGCAACCATGGGCTCGACCTTTTCGGCCGCCATCTTGGGAGGCTGCTCTTCGACTGCGGGAGCGGACATTTCGATCGCTCAGAACTCGATTCAGGTTTGAGAAAAGACGAAGACAACCGCAAAGGAGACCTAGCGGGGATGGACGAAGTTATAAGAGCTAGATGCAACAGCTTCGACTGCCAAGGCACTGGCCTCGTCGCTAACGGTGGTAGCTCCATTATCTGATCCGGTGACGGAAATCTGGACGAGCCGCAGATTATCTTTCGCCACGAAAAAAACGAGATGCAAGGGCAAGCGATTGGTTTCGATCCCTTTCAACCCCCAATAAACACACTTTTGTGGCGCGCTTTCCCTCAGGTTGTCGCCGTTCGACACCAGCCCAAGGCACAGACAATTGGCCATCGCGACCAGCCACGAAGGCAGAACCCCTCGAAATCCCGCCCAGTCTACCGGCCCAGCATCAGCCACGCTGACGACCTCATTCGCTGCGCACAAGGCAGTGGACCCCTGGCCCCCAAGAGGGCTTGGTTTAGTCAAGACTTGCCTGACAGGGCTTGCGACGCGCCAATGGCCGCGCACGGGCAATTCATTCGCTCGACAAAAAACGCCCGAATGAGCGAGTGCCAAGTGCGACAGTGGGGAGAAATGTGCGAAATCTCTGCCTTCTAGCGCGGGAGAATAATATCAAGAAATCATCCCACTGGTCAGCCCATGATCTGATCTTATCAATCGATTCGATCAGATAATTAACGCCAAGCCCGTCCGGTTCTGCCAAGAGGCGCTCGTTGAAGCTTTGCTCCGATCTCGCTTGCGCGTCATGAGGGGGGAATCACAATCCTGCGGGATGTTGGTGACGAATTTTTCTCTGGCACGGCTGGTCAAATCTTCACAGGTGGAATAGGATACAATAGGCGATGCTAGAGATTCACAAGTGTGTTGTCTTGATTAGTTGGTTAAAAGAAACCGGTCGTGCCAAGACTCGCAAATTGCGCTCGAAAAATCTGCTCCACATTCCTCCGAACCAGCTCACTTTCTCCAACACTGGAGCCCCTCGGCTACTCTCGCCCCCTCCAAAGCACCCTCAACAAGCTACTTTTACTATGGGCCGCAGCCGAGCACCCGAGACACAGCTCGCATCTGCCGCTCCGAGAAACGGCCGCAACATTCTCCCAACAGGCGTGCTGCACCACTACACAGAACGCCTGGTCGCCTTTGAATATTCAACCCATTCCTCATCATCATCATCACCAGATACCGCGCGCGTCAAGCCACACACCCTCCTCTTCATCGGCGGACTCGGCGACGGCCTTGGCACAGTCGAGTATGTCGCCGATATCGTCGCCGCGCTGGAAGACACGGAATGGTCCCTATTTTGCCCGATCCTGTCCTCATCGTACGGCGGTTGGGGGATGAGTGGCCTGCAGCAGGATGTGCATGAGATCGCGCGCTGCATGGAGTATATTCTGGGGTATAAGCGGCGATCGCTGTTTAGCTGTTCGTCTTCGTCTAACGCGAAGATCGTCGTCATGGGTCACTCAACGGGCTGCCAGGATGTCGTGCAGTACATAAGCGCGCCTAACCCCGACGATCGTCGATATTATTACGATTCAGGGTCCGCGCGAGATCGCGGTGTCAGCAGTAGTAATAATCTCGGTGTCGGTGTCTCACGGCCCCAGGTCGATGGAGCCATCATCCAAGCGCCGGTCTCGGACCGCGAAGCCATCCAGTGGGTTCTACGCGAAGGCAATAAACGGCACTCGCCGGAAGAGCTGCAGCGGTCCTATTCGGCGGCAATTAAGCAGGCGCAGAAACGCACGTTCGAGGACTATCACTCGCTTGACACGGTTGTCCCGCTACCGGCCACAGCGAGCCTGGGTTTCCCTGCATCAACGCCCATCAGTAGCCGGCGGTTCCTCAGCCTCGCGAGCCCCGGTAGTCCGCGAGACCCCGGCGAGGATGATCTGTTTAGCTCGGATCTAACCGATGATCGGCTGAGGGAGACGTTCGGGGCCATTCATACTCGCGGTGTGCTGCGATCGAAGCTGCTTGTGTGTTATTCAGGGCGTGATGAGACGGTTCCGCCGTCGGTTGATAAAGTGCGCTTGTTGCGCCGCTGGCAGAGGGCGACTGATGCTGATCAGCCGCACTGGCATGAGCAGAGTGGTGTCATTCCTGGTGCTTCGCATACAATGTCTGGCCCGGATCAGGTTGAGCCGCGGCGGATTCTTGTTCGGAAAGTAATGCGGTTTTTATGTGATATTACAAAGGATAGTAATAATTGAAGTAAAACACGGCTAAATTGAACTATGTTAATTTGCCGAGTTTGTGAGAGGGACCATTGATCCTTAATTCGGAACACGATAGATATATATTGTGAGGTGTCACTATATCAAAGGATCGACTTACAAACAACAAAGATGGAATTTACTCCGCTTTATCGCATTAACCAGGCGAGGATCAGCCATTTACTATGGTAAATGATCATAGAGTATCAAAGATCACGAGAAGAAAGAGAAATATCTACAAGCAATTCATCGTGGTTTGTCCGGAGAGGGGCAAGTGTGCACGCGCACAATCTGTTGCATAATTCATATCTTACATAATTATGCAGACCTTCGGTGGCCTTAGCAAAGCGGCATAAATCACATGCACAGAATCCCGAATTTCCTCTTTGGGCATCCTCTGCGAAAATCATCACAATCCCAGCCAAGCGCGCGAGAAGGATCGCAATCATCATCAAATCCAGCAGTGATCTGTCGGTCGGACCTCAACTCCGTCTAAGGATCGCGTCGACCAGATTTGACATCCGGAATTATCCCCGCCTCCCAGTTTGCTGAGGGAATGCTGCGATGAAGGGGGGAAGAACGAGTTAACAGGCGGCTTCTCAGTCCATGTTAAACGCCGGCCGAAATGACTTTTTGATTCAATATCTGCAAAAAGAATTAATTCTCCTTGAATCCGAGTCGCAGATTGGTCGATTTCGCCTGACAGAATATCCAAGCTCACAAATCAGCACGAGTTCCGTTGAGAGAATGTCTGTGAACTCTGCAGAAACTGGACTGTGCTTGAGGAAAGCATCTTGACTGGCAGCAGATCTGGGAATGCTCCATGTGCTACCGGCACAGGTACAAAGCCTAGGCATCGATGCCAATCGACCATCGAAACAAGACCAATAGAACCCGCCATCTCAAGAGAAGCAATTTCAATTGCCTCGGATGAAACAACACATGTGTTTACTTTCGCCAATTTCGAACCAATGAACACAATCCAACTCCAATTACATTCTGCATATCAGGTTTCGCCCAGGATGCGGGGTGCAATTTAAAGCGCGTTAGCGCGAGGGGGTCCAGCACAACTCTGGGGTAACAGTAATGCATCCTGAATCGAGCAGGGCAGCGTTGATCCCGAGATAAATTCTCCTCCCTGTCCATCCTTCCCAACTTTGATTCCTTCCCCTGCGAACTCACAGACCTTGCCGCAGTTTCACAGTCTCACCTGCTGATCCCGCGCCTCCAATCCGCTCGTCCCAACCCACCGATTAAGCTCGCAGATCAAACACAATGCGTTTCCACATCCCGCTCGTCCTGGCCCTCAGCGCCATCGCACAGGCGACCCCCGTCGTCAAGGAGTTCGTCAAGCGCGACGGCGCCGCGGTCGTCAATGCCGTCGCCCAGGTCTCCGAGTCCATGATCGCCCTCAACAACACCGTGACCTCGTACAAGGGCGGGTTCCTGGGCACGGGGACCGCATTGAAGATCCAATTCCAGGCGATCGCACTCTCCAACGACGTCAAGGAGGCCATCTCCGTCGCTGAAGATTCCGCCAACTTCACCGACGCCGAGTCGATCAATGTCGCCGGTGCCTTCCTCGACCTGCAGCCTAATATCGACACTACGCTCGACAACTTTGTCCGCAAGAAGCCGCAGATTGATACTGGTCTGCTGGGAATCGGCTCGCTTGCTTTCCTCGTCAAGGCCAACTTGGAGAATCTGAGGGATCTGTCTGCCCAGCTGGGTGATGTTGTTGTGCCGAAGCTTACGCCTCCTTACGCTGCTCTCGCGCCATCGATTCTGGCGTTGATCACCGACAAGTTTGATGAGACTATTGCGATCTTCTCTTCTTAGGTCACTGGACTAGAGAGATTGGGACGGACTACCGGTGGCTACGCGAGGGAGGAGGGCTGTACATATCCCTGCCACTGGACATAGTTAATCTAAGCTTCTCCGCAACTGGTCCTTCATTGGCTTATAGTACGCACATCTACGATCATTCATAGCTGAAAGTAAATCTCCGGGTTTAGTAGTGGAGATCTGTCCAATAGACCCACTTTCTAGGCCCTACTTTGCCCCCAGTATCTTCCCCGGTCTAACATTCGCTAGGCCTGTATCGGTGATAGAGTACAAGCAACGGCACAGGATCTCAAAACGCCCACACCGCATCTTTCCACCTCCATAGGTGTTCCACTAACCTGTCGACACCTTTCATAACCTCGCTGCCACGCCCGTGTAAGGATGGAATGCTAAGTAATGGGATAATGTATCAAGTGACCAGGCCACGGCCCAACCAAGATACTCAAGCTCGAATCAACAAATCTACATGAGAACAGACTCACCTTATTTATTGCCCATGGAAACAGTTGGCCTCCGCTACACGAGGTGCGCTAGACCTGGAATAATCCATTTCCCCACAGTCTTGAGAACTTCCTTACCCGCCTGCAGCTCGCCTCAGACAGAGCTGCCCCTACTGAACGCGCACGATATCCATCGACATGGGCATTCTGGCGGACTTTTCTCGTACTGAGGATCACTGCCGTCTGCTAATACCTCTCGTCGTTTGCTGGCTTGTCAATGGACCAAGAGCTTTTCAGCGACGAGAGGCTGAAAAAAAAGGCAACGATGGCGATCCTCAAGACGTGGGACGGTCTGCTCAGCGCCGCCATCCCGGGTCCGCTAAATTCATCATTGATGTCAATTAGAAGGGACACTTTGGCGCGCCGTGGCACTACAAACATGTTGTCAAGGCGTACCAGGGCTGGGGATTGACGCGTCATTTGATACGTCGCATCAGAGAGGCAATGATTTCATCCAAAATGAAAAAAAAAAAAAAAACTTCCGACTGATGATTAAATTGCTAAATTGCTACTATATTTTCTTTCGCACAAAAACACAAATACTGACAGCCATTCCTGATTAATGCTCAGCTTTCTTGTGGTGTACTAGTAGCAGGGGTCCGAGGTTGCTTAGCCAGCTTAAGCCTCCCCTAGCGTCGCACGGCCACGGCACCTTCATATCAAAATTTTTTGTTGAATAGTATACTTGACTACCCGCAACAGAGTCCTTTATAAGTAAGATAATTCCCGAAGATGACAGCTCAGATAGGTGGCGGCCACACATTGAAGATGCCGACCATCACGGCATAAGCACAGCCGCCGCCACGGCGCCTACTTCCCTCTTGGCTGCAGGACGATTCAGCCTCGCCATCGGGCTGCTTATATTCTCAACCGGCGCCCGGTCGCTCTTTCTCCGGTTTTCTGTTCCGAACCTTCCCCACTTGGAGCCATCATGGCGGACCCCTTTTCCATCACAGGGAGCGCCGTCGGGGTTATTTCTCTCGGCCTAACGGTCTGCCAGGGGCTTCTTGCTTATTACGGACCATATAAATCGTTCCACGAAGACATCAACGAGGCAGTGTCCCGTGTTCAGAGCCTAAACAGTCTGCTGACGACCCTTGAAGAAGTTATCAGCAATTCGCCCTCTTTCCATGCGCAACCCCCGACCCAACCGATTCAAGCAGCGATACAGAGCATCGAATCGTGCAATCATGGATTACAGAAGCTTGAAAAGACGCTTGATAAGTGTCGCACGAGTTCCCCGAGTGGAAAGCATTCCCGAACGAGTAACCAGTTTAATCGACTTCTCTATCCTTTTCGCCGCGAAACGTTGGTGAAGCTCTCGGATACTGTGACTTGGTTACAGGACAATGTGAATACCTCGCTTTTGCTATTGCAGATGTGAGTGCTGCGCTCTCGTGTATTTTTTTTAAAGCTATGGTTGTTGACCATTATACATAGTGCGATGTCCAATTCAGGTGCAGCTTCGATGAATTTGCTTGTCGCTAGTTCGTCCTCGACCGCGTCCAACACGGGCGAAACCATGGCGATTGCGCAGCGACTGGACCAGCGACACTCGAATCTGGAAGGAACAATAAAGATCATGCAGAATCGCCTCGACCAAATGGTACACGAGCTCATACCCATCCTAAATACAGTCACTGAGCGATGCTAGGAATCACACATCCGAGCTGGCATCGGACACCAAATCTTGAGCCCTGATTCTTTGAGACAACTTATGCGCGACCAGGCGGAGAATGACAACCATGTCGACATGCTGAGAGGGAACCATTGGCGACAGCGGCAAGGCCGTCAAGCAAGGACAGGAGGGCAAGCCAAGAAGGTCATCTCACTAATGTTTCGACACGCCGTCTGTAATAGATTCCTGAAGTATGCCGTAACGGCGTCACTCACAGTCACGAACGGGTCGGGTGGCTGCTCGATTAGCCCAAATGTGCAGTTCCGCGCGATTGTTTCCGACAATTCGCCGGCGTTTAGGCTCCTTCAAGAAACGAACCTGCGCCTGGAGAAGCTGGAATCCCAGGAGACTCTGATACAGGAAACGCGTGCGGCGCTATTCGAGCTGTTTTACACCCGCGAAGCATCGCTCTCCGATACGCGTGGCAACGGTGATACGATTCTGCATGTATGTGACCGACTGTTAACCTGAAACTGTGATAACTAGTATACTTATATATGTGACAGGCTGTTGCTTCTTGGGGCAAAAATAGCCATTGCTGGGAGCCTCGCCAATGGCTGGAGTGGCGAGGCTTGATTCAGGATCTCCTGCACGCGGGCCTTACCCCAAGCTGTGTCAATGACCTAGGTCATACGCCAGCTGACACAGTTGTGGCCAGCTATCTCGGGTCTGAAGGAGACGGAGGTTCAGCCCAACTGTCTCAAGCTATTAATGTGTGCTCAGACCTGCTTTCTGGTGGATCTTTCATTAGGTTTAAGAAGATCCAGTTGCTCTATTCACTGAACTATATTTTATCATCTCCAGTGATGAACAGGTCTATAAGCCTTGAAATTCCTGCTCCGCGACAGGTCGAGTTTGCATTTCGCTTCATCTGGATGCTCGGTGATAAGCATGGGTTACAAGGTAAGCACACTTGGGAATATGACTGAGTTCCTTACACTAGAGCATCAACCAGAGACCGATACTCATCAATCCTAGATCTAGAAAACGAAAGGGAAGAATTGGCACCCCTAATTTCGAGATCCGTCGTTCAACTGAGACTATTCATTGCAAAGCGGGTGAACTTCCAAGACGTCCTGTATTGCTATATTGAGTGGCCCACGGGACTTGATCTCCTGCTAGAAGCCGGTTACGTACCTGATTTCTGGATGCTTTCAAATGCTTGCCGAGGATGCCACGAGGAAAGCGCAAAGCTCATCATCCATTCTAAGGGCTTCTCTTTGTGGGACCAGGCGCTGGAGGCAGCTAGTGCTGCAAATGGCGCGTGGATTTCGGGGATGATCGTGGAGGCAGTAGCAGATCGCAGGAAGAGGTTGGAAGCTTTGGTACAGGCCAAGCTATCGGCTGATACGATCGACAGCTTAGGTCTCCGATCTGGGACGCTGCTCGATCGGCAGGCCTTCATCGCGTGTGAGCGCCTGCTTGCTGAGTCTGTTGACATCACCGGCCTGGAGGAGAAAGAGCAAAACTACTCGGTCTACGACACAGTGAATTTGAGTATCCAAACAGCGGAACAGCTATGGGATGCAGGCTTTCGGGACGTTGATGAGGCGGACGAAGGGGGATATACCAGCCTTATGAAGCTGAACCGCGTGATTCGCGACATGCAGGATCCAGACTGCATACTCAAAAAGGCCGTATGGTTAATCGGGCGTGGTGCGGATCTTTATCGAAAGAGCCCTCGGTCAAATTACTCCGCTATCTTCTTCGTTTCACATGCTGTAGGCAGGCACACCTGCTCCCGATCTGTCTATGACGACGACGCGTGCACGGCCCTGTTGCGAAAGTTAATGATCAGTGAATCTCGAGATGAATGTTGCTGTCCTTGCTCCGTCAACGGATGCTCCCCGCTCAAGATGCTGCTCGATGGAATGTTTTTTCAAGACTACCTCTGCTCCTTGATCTCACTGGATGGTCCGGAAAAGGGTGGGTATGGCAGGCTCTGGAAGCTTCTTGAGTCAACGCATGACACCGAAAGGGGTCACCCTCCCATTGACCCAGGCATTGCGGCTGCAATCATTCGCTTCGTTACCTTCATCGAGCTCGACCTTTCCCATACATGTCATAGACAGTTTTGGGATTACGAGAAGCCCCTGGATCAAGAAGCTATGAGTGAAATCCAAGAAGAAGAGCACGATATCATCTTGGATCTTGAGGATCTCGTGGAAGAGTTCGTTAAAGGTTATGCCACCTACAGTTACGAATTACGCGGGTATATCGAGGACGTCGTGTGGCCTAGGATGGAGGGTTTTCGGAAAGGCAAGATGACCGAGAATGAATTAGATGAGTTGCATAGGATTGGCGTGGTTGTAAATGAGCAGGAAGATGAGCAGAAGGATGAGCAGGAAGAGGAGAATGGTGTTGTTTGATCCCTTCTTGAACAGCTGGGTGTATACAAGAGACAAACGATGTACTAAGATACTCAAGGTCACATCTCTTTATTTGTTCCCACGTGTTTCCTGCAATATTCGCTAGCAGCCATAATAACCATATGTATCAGTCACTGACCGTCTGCTTCATGGCTAAGATTATTAGATGTTCGGCTCAACGGTAAGAACCATATGTCATGGCTGGTATTGCTGTTAGGTAGGTTTCATAGACTCGACAAATATTTGCCTGCTTCGGCTAGACACAGTTTAATATCGCATGGGACCCCCCTATTTGAGTTAGACTGCTAAATTGTGCTATAATTGAGATATCTATTGCCTGTTGGGTGGGTGGGTGGTGGTTGTTGTAACAATTGCATCATCTTGGCAGGTTCGGGCTTGCCGGATCGCCACAAACAGTCTGACACATGATATCATATCTACACCGCATGAATAAAAGCTGCATTTGCCTAATCTGTATTGAAGCCAGAGTAGAATTTCTGCATTCAATTCTGAATAGACACCCTATAATCAAAAATGGCAGGCAAAAAGCACCAAGTCGCCGTCATCGGCTCTGGCAACTGGTACGCTACCATACACTACATACTGTAACAGCATGGCAAACTACTAACCTAGATAGGGGCTCAACAATCAGCAAAATCCTATCGGAAAACACCACCTCACACCCCGACCTCTTCGAAAAGCAAGTACGCATGTGGGTGTTCGAAGAAGAAATCACCGTCCCGGAGGACTCCCCGCACCGCTCGAAATATGGCGACAAGCCACAGAAGCTCACAGAGGTAATCAACGCCACACACGAGAACGTAAAATACCTCCCCGGGATCAAACTCCCCGAAAACCTGCTCGCGACGCCGGATATCGGCGAAGCAGTCAAAGATGCAACCATCCTCGTCTTCAACCTCCCGCACCAATTCATCGGGAAGACGCTCGACCAGATGAACGGCAAGTATGTCCCCTACGCGCGCGGTATCTCGTGTATCAAGGGCGTGGACGTCGAAGACGACGTCGTGACGCTGTTTTCCGAGTTGATCATGGAGAAGCTGGGGATCTACTGCGGCGCATTGTCAGGCGCGAACATCGCGCCCGAAGTCGCGGCCGAGCGGCTCTGCGAGACGACGATCGGGTACGACCCTCCGCCGATGGATCTCACAGATCAAGATGGGTCTCCGAAGGATAATCTGGTTAAAGTCGATGAGCAGCGGCAGCATAAGACCAAGCCGTCGAGTATCAAGCTGCACCCGATGCCGCAGAGCTATCCGCATGTCGATGCGACGCTGCTCGAGGCGCTGTTCGCGCGGCCGTATTTCTTCGTGCATGTCATCAAGGATGTAGCTGGTGTTGCGCTCGGTGGGGCGTTGAAGAATATCATTGCGCTCGCGGCTGGGTTTGTGACCGGGAAGCAGTGGGGGGAGAATACGAAGGCGGCGCTGATCCGGTTGGGCGTGCAGGAGATGATTCTCTTTGGGAGGACGTGGTTCCCCAAGTCTGTCAATGAGGCGACGTTTACGGAGGAGAGTGCCGGGATTGCGGATTTGGTTGCGAGCTCGAGTGGCGGGAGGAACTTTCGGTCGGCGTGCCATGCTGTTGAGCAGGGGGTGAGTGTGTCGGAGGTTGAGGAGAAGGAGATGAATGGGATGAAGCTGCAGGGGGTTTCGACCGCGCAGAGTGTGTATCAGTTCCTGGAGAAGCATGGCAAGACGGAGGATTTTCCGCTGTTTTGTGCGGTTCATCGTAAGTGGTGATCTATGCGATTTGAGGCTGTGGACGTAAAACTAACTTGTAGTAGGGATTATCGAGGGCAAGGCCAAGGTTGATGATCTTCCTTCACTACTAAACAAGAAGAAATAAGGGTTAGAGATTGGGTGAGGTGCCTATGTAGACTTTCTAGCCAATACAATCCTATCACATGAAACGGATGCGTGTCACATCTTGCTCTCTTCGCTTTGCGTGAGCTTAATGGTCGAACAGCTCAGTCAAGTGTAACTATCTACAGGGGTTTCTCTAAAAGTTGTGGCAGTCCTCTGGGTTTAGGGTTACTGTTTATGTTTACGTACAACATAGTCTCGAAGTTGATAATTGGCGCTGATCTGGGCCCCGGCTGTCTCCCGGGAGGACGTCGACTTCGCCAGGCACCCGTGGGACCAACTTCTCCCACTACTATGTATTCAGAATCTCGCCCTGCACCTCTTCCCAATCGTGGAGTCAATCTCCGACGTTGCTTGAGAGATATTATCTCTTACCTGTAAATCGATCTAGCGACTAGCGCTCCTTTAAGCCAGTTGTTTAGCGCAGTATTGAGAGGAATTGAGTAATAAAAGGGATAATATTCTAAACTCAGTAAACAAAGAATTACGTACGTCCAAATAACTAGTTATAATAGCTTTCCATCACACAGATTACATATAACAGCGATTCTATGTCCTCCCTTAGAGTTGGTCATCCGCAGTGAAGGTCTAGCCAGATTGCCCTTACCATTCTGGGCCTTGCATCCTCCGGCCATGCAGAGCCAAGAATCGCGAGAGCCGGTGACGTCTGTCACGCAGGCACACAGGCTGTCAAGCATCGAGATGTCGGGCCGGCTCCAGCCCATTTGTGGGTCATTCTCGCAGCTCACGGCCAATCGGCCTGGCAGTAGCTCCCGGAAGGATCGCCTGTTCCTTGGAACCGTGCGCAGTACTGGGGTTGACCCCATTGCGGAGTAGATTGTCTGACGCAAACTGTGCCTGCAACCCCTGGCCGGTCTTGCTGCCCTGTCCGGGGACTTGGTCGCACCTGCAGATGCATTCCTTGGCCTCCGTTCGGAGATGGAAGACACAAGCGGCATCGTACGAATGGTCTCTCTCATTCTCAGCACCAACCCTGCCTCACTGACTCCGTCTATTCGATTGCCAACCAAAGAAATATGTACATTTGCGCCTCTAGGGAACCTCCATATACTCAAAAATGCAGAATCGTGCCCCGTTCCGAATCTCATTTCACCAAGTAAAACTCTCCTCGAAGAAATCAATGTGACTCTTACTCTGCGCATCGCGACAAACCTTGCGCACATCATCACTAAAGCACCCATTCCCGCAGCAAAGCACCCCCATCGCCCCGATTTGATTCTCGATTTCCCACGCAAGCACCGTATCGAAGATCGGGCGCCCGCGAAACACCTGTATTCGTCCATCGTCTGCTGTAAGCCTGCTGGTGAATCGATTGGCACGATCCGCATCGTAGGATTCGGTCACGTAGACTAGAATCCGCACCGCTCTCGCTGTTCTTGTCCCATTGTAATCTTCCTCATGCTCATGCTCAGGCTCATCTTCCTTCTCCTCCTGCTTCTCCTTCCCCTTCCCATTCCCATCACCATTCCCCAAAATCCCTCCAATCCACTCCTCCGCCCAGGCAAGGTACTCCAACGACCGAACCGCCCACACAAGCGTAACCCTTCGCGCAGCAACCGTGCCATCCGCTTGTCCACGCGCAAGCCGACGGAGATACAGAAGATGATGCGTTATCCCAACTCCTCCCGCGAAGAGTACAACGGTCCCATACGAATCAAGCGAATGCGTACCGCCGTAGGGCCCCTCGACGATCGCGCGCACGGATACGAGCTGCTGGTTCATGCTTTTGCGCACGCGCCGCGAGAGTGTATCTGTGAAGCCTGTGCGGGCGCGGAGGAGGAGGTGGATTGTTCCTCCTTTTGGGGGTGGGGTTATTGGTTTGTCATTTTCGCTGGTGCTGGTGGTGGTGTCGGGGTCGTTGTCGTTTTCGTCACTCCAGCAGACGGAAAATGGATGCGAAGTCCAAAGCGCGATGCCCGGGATATACAGGTAGATATGCTGCCCTGGGGTCACGGTCCAGGGACGAGGGAGGTGCAGGGCTATTCGTACGAGGTCGTCCGGTAGAGCCTCGATGGTGGCTGTGGTGGGGGTCCGGCTGCAGTTCCGGTATAAGATGGTTATGATACGTACTGAGCGCTTTTCCCTTACAAGTTAGTTGACCATTCTAGCCATTATCTTGGTTCTGGTGAAAAATAATAAGAGGAATAATACCTCGAGAGCCCAAAGAATTATCGCACCGAGCAGAAAGTGCTGAGCAGGACGGCCGTTTAAATGGATCCAAAGAAACACAAATGAGGCTGCAACTACAGCAATGTGGAGGTGAAGAAATGTCTCGTAGAAGGCGTGACGTATCGCAGATGGTGAGTGGATGAGGAGAAATGTAAAGGCACAGGCAGCCTGAAATAGAGCTCAGATTTAGTAAAAAACTCTCTGATGGTTGCTGGATAAAGAGGAACTCACAATTAGCCCAGATCGGATAAATGAACTGTTATTAAATGCCATTCGAATGGCATCCCACCCACCTGTCCGACTTGGTCAGTCCAGTTCCATGCATGTGCCATCAACAAAGACAAAGGACATTATGTTATTACCTACCGGTTTGTGCCTTGGGAATACACCAGGCAAGGACATGAGCGAGCGCCTCCAGAACAACAATCCGCGCAAGCCACCGATGAAGCAAGTTAAATGTATCATAGGGGACACGGAGAAGACTAATAAGAGGGTTATTCCTCCCAGCCATCAAGACCAACGGAATCAAGTTGACAGTAGCCATGGTGCCAGTCCGATTCCGGATGACCGAGGCCGTTCTATCGGTCTGGTATGGCACATTCACCGTACACAATGCCGCATTCATGGCAAGGAGAGCCACCAGGAAACATGCATGAGTGCGGCTAGGTAACGTCCCCATATTCACCGCGCGAGAGAGCTGGAACTCGCGGTTGTGCCGCGTGCGGAATAGCGGTGCATATAGGAAATGCTGTCGAGCGAGTGCGAACCATCGAGACGCAGGTACGAAGTACTGTTGTCTGTCATTCGTCAAGCAGGCTACCTGCCGGAGGTAGCATGATAGACGGACTGCGGTTCTCCAAACGAGCAGAAGTGCGGCGAAACATCCGAGAGCTAGCAATGTGTAATGTGCGAGATCAGTGTCTACCTGCTGGTAGTAAAGCTCTTGTGGATCGGCTTCGTGGCCGTGTCTGCCGTGGAGCACCATTGTTATAGATGCCAACGAGGCAAGGGATATATCTGTCGATGTTTCGCTAAGAAGCTGCGAGGAGTATACGAGTCAATTTCCGATGTAGGAAGGGTAGTCGACGGCGCGCTGTGTCTTAGGCACTGAAGTATAGATAGAGGGAGGTAAACTAGGCTTGGATACACTGCGGATGATCATGCAGGCAAAAAACGGGGACAGCCAAGGTACTAGATATAGATGGCCAGGTCTAATAGCAAAAATTCAAACAAAGAGTCGCATGGATGTGGATCAGATATCGGCTGCCACCTGCCATCCTTGAACCGGGCTACCACTGCCGGATAGGATCCATGACCGGCATACAAGGAGAGCATGGTATGAAGAGATCGCCAGAGACCTCCATACCCCTGGTAGAGGTTCTGCATCTCGGACTCTCAGCGGGCATTTCGTGGGGGTGTGCTGCATGTCTTACCAGACCCCTGTCGATCTGCACATCTGCAGAACTCTTGCGGGGCTGAATGCCTCGATATGGAGGGTTTACCACGTTCGCCACTTCTGTAAGAGAGTAGGGAAAAGGGCATAGAAAGCGCAAGACTAGTAGCGTGCTTGCTAGCATCCTGGCCTTTCTTTCGTCTCTAATGTACATCACCTGTCAACCTCTGGGCCTAAACCACTCAAAGCCTTCAAGGATGATCTCTACCCTCATCCGGAGGAAGTGGAAGTTCACAAGAGCAGCATCTGTGGTATTTCCCAGGAACTGACACAGGAATAACGTCAGAGTACCACTAAGCGCCATACAATGGGTTATGATCAACACTCCAACGCGGCAAATTATCGGGAATTGTGTGGCCAATCTCGGTTCTTACTCAGAGTCAAATCTCGTATAGATTGGCCCAGCTGATTTTGCGTGGTCTTCGTATTGCTTTATCAACCTTTAGATTAATTAATGCACCTTAGATTGACATGTAATGCATGGTCAGCGTGTCTAATCCACTATGTATATAATTGCACTGGACAAGAAGCATGTTCGAATGAGAAAACATACACACCAAAGAGGTTACTTTTTTTCTTTCGCAGGCGGAGTATTTACTACATTTGCCACATACCACCGATCTTTTGTTCGTTAGTGTATGTCGTTCAAGCCCGGTGTCTTCAAACTGTGATGAAGTACGCGCAACTTGGCACCTCTTCCTGAATATGGGAAGGCGAAAAAAGATATCAGGATACGTCGGACCGCGCAGCGCCGGTAACCTGAATTATCACCACACCACAGACAGGGCAGTGGTCCCGATGAAGAAGACAGGTGCACGATTTACCTCCCCCTGGTTCATGCAGGCAGCCGGTGTAAGTATGCGTGACGCAAGCGTGCTGTGGATGATATATTGGTGATGGTGTAAGCCACAGCCACGAGGCCGCACTGCAACGGTTCTAACGTGCCGACCGAGTGGATGGAATCTCCGCAACTAGTATGCAGGGAACATGACGTGAGGTCATTTGATAAATGGCAGTTCGCACGATGATCAAGGAATGGACCAAGGGCTCCTCCACTGTTAGGCTGCTGGGTCGGGCATCAAGCTGAGGCGACCATGAGCGATGCGCACGGCAAATTATGGTCATAATAATAACAGAGAAATACCACAGATGGAGATGTAGAGGCAGCGGTGTCAACGCCATGGAAGAAGAAGCCAGCAGATACCATTGGCTCAGGCCGCCACCCCGTATATCCCCACGGGGCAGCTTGAAAGCCTAGTGCACGGGAAATGGGGGTCTCGGGAGTTGAGCCAGCGCTGCTCATTGGCAGTACATAGTGGGCAAGCCGTAAGACCAAGGTTGGGAGGACGGGGAATGTGGAGAAACCGGGTTAGAGACTCATATCATAACCACCTATAGTAAAGGCTGGCGTCGGAGAATGCCATTTTATTTGTTCGGCTTGCGTCACTGACTAGGCGCTGTGGCCGAGGTCGCAGATGCTTGAAATCTCTGCCGATAGGGATGGAGGATGTCGACAGTGTGGGGGAACGCTCGGTCCGACATAGGTAGTCGCTGGAGGAGGCGCTAAGAGAAATAGCTCTAACTTGGCAGCATGCACCGGAAAACAGCAGGCACAGCGTCCACGCTAGCATCGATAGGCATAACACAGCAGGACAAGCTCGATAGTATGACGACGCTTCCTACCCGCAGGATCCGGGGTAGGCTCATTATGTATCCGTGGCTGACTGGGGAAAGAGACGGCGACGTACTCAACCAGCCACCAGTTAATAAATTCCCTGGCGCAAGGCCTGTGCATTCCGCGGGGCTAGTGAGGCCATTCATTCTGCCTCCTCATCTCTACCCCAAGTGCCCGATTGGACAAAAGTAGCCCCGCCACATGTTCGCGCATGCTGAATCCTTCTCCCCCCTGAGTTTTGTCTGATAAAACACAGACGGTAGCTGTTCCCCCACTAATCTGGAGTCTCAAGTCAATAAACTCGGTATCATGCGACATGGCCTTCCCCTACGTACCGGCAAGCCCCCTGACCAGGAAGGCAGAGAATTATGCCTACTTGCGCCAGATTTGGGAGCTTCAGCAGGGGCTGCCCGAGCTTAAGCAGGAGACACCGGAGCACATCGAACACGAAACCTCGTCAAGCGCGGCAAGACCAGCATCTGAACAGGCAAGCCTACGGAGTGGGAGTGGAAGCGAAAGTGGATCGCAAGGCCACAGGCAGCAGTCGAAACTAGCCCGAATCTTCATCCCTGCCCGGCTTCAAAAGACAAGGTCTCTCGAGGATCGAAGTGGTCCAAATGATGATCATCATAACGAGCGTTCCCCTTGCATCTCACCCTCGCTACTCTCTTCACCAACCTCAACTGCTCCTTGGTCAGAAACAACAACAGATACCGCCTCGACAACGGCTAGTAGCGTCGCAGACCCGGCGAAGCACATCTTTCGCTCCTGTGCGGACCTCCTCGCGAACCCATTCTCCCCTCGTTTCGAACTGAATCCTCTCCTACTCAACATCCCCCACCCGCTCCTGTCCGAGGCTCATCCGGGGAATCGTAACCTCAGGGTCCTTGACTTTGGTGGTATTGAAAAGAGTATGCCGACGACACCTTCCTTCGCGTTTCGCAGCCCCCCCTTGCTGACTCCTACCCAAAACCAAAACAGACGTGTACACACAGGCGATCACACAACTCCCACACGTTGAAGTCTCCCACTTCACAGAACCCCAATTGTTCACCAGCTATCCACCCTACCTACCCTTCGAGTCAAATGCCTTCGACGTGGTCACCACACGGTCGCTCTACAAACTCCTGTCGAATCCCCTTTATCCTCCAACCCCAGAGCCGGCCTCATGGGTTCGCCAAGTCCACCGCGTCTTGAGAAGGGGTGGCAGTTTCGAGTTCCTCTTCTTCGACAGTCATCTCAAGCATGCGGGACCTCTCACGCGAGAAATGGAGCCCTTTCTCTACGAGGAGCTGCCGCTAGCCTGTACCTGCAGTAGGAGCCGGGCATCGCAAGTACCGTGTACATGCTCTTCGCTCGCAGGTCCAAACCCAGAAGCTATGACTGGAGCCCGCTTTCTCGAACTTCTTTCCGCGGAGGGGTTCGTTACCGAGAAGAGCACGACGCTTATGTTTCCACTGACTCTGCTTTCTTCGATCTTCTCGCAAGATGGACAGCGACTAAAAGACGATTCGCAGAGTCCTCAACTCAGTATGACGCCGCTACTCGCTTCACTGATGAAGTCAATCGACGAGGAATGCAAGACATCGCAAACCGCTTGGAGGTGTATGATAGGTTACGCGCGGAAAAAGTAGCCGGCAGGCGGACCAGTCTGAGCACATGCGTGTTCTGTAGTTTGAATTGTACATAACGAATTATGAGGAGTTGTCGAGTTTGGGCTTATTTATCAGAAGAGCAGGGAGTTCAAATCTTTCTGAATGCATGAAACCAGAAATGGTAGGCTTTGAATGGGCCCGCGGCGACGCGGGAGAGAGGACCACCACAGCAGTTTTTCGGCAGTTGGCAAAGCTGAATGCAACCATCATCGACTTCTGGATTATTCTCCCGCCCGGAGTCCTACAGCAGTACTTCCCTGTGGATGAAAAATAAAACCCAAATATTGGCATATGTATGCATATTAGTCAACAGCATGGCTTGTAAGGACAACTCGCAGTAAATCCAAGCTACCACCTAACAAATTACAACCCCAACGACTTCAAAATCGCCTTCCCAACCCCCGTCGCACTAGCCGGGTTCTGCCCGGTAATGAGATCCCCACCAAGCTCCTTAACCTTGGAGACAACAACCTTCTCGCCCCAGGGCTCAGCCGCCTTGACGTATTTCCCGCCAGAGCGCTTCTGCAGCTCATCCTCGAGCATGAACGGCATTACCGAGCTGAGCTGCACCTGATCCTCCTCTGTATTGGAGAACCCCGTGACCTCGGCGTCAACGACGAGCGGCTTCCCGGACGGGGTAGTGACGTTCACGAAGACGCAGGGTCCGTGGCACACGGCCGACACGGGTTTCTTCGCTTCGGCGAAGGTCTGGATGAGTTTTTTCGAGGTGGGGTCCGTTGCGAGATCGAACATTGCTATAATACAAAAACAAAAGCAGTTATTATTAGCTCACTCGTGTCCTCTCCTTCGTGTCTACTAGGGTGGAGGGTAACGTACGCCCATGTCCACCAACATAGAAAATAGCATCAAACTCTCCCGCGCGCGAAAGGACATCAGCCAGCTTCTCGGTATTCTTCCACAGCGCCTGCTGCTCCTTCAAGAACTTGGCCGAGACCGGGTCGTCCTTGAACATTTCAACCGAGGAGGGGTCGAGGGGCGCTTCGCCGCCCTTGGGCGAGGCGATGGTGAGCTCGGTCTTCTCATGGAGGACTTCCCAGGGGTGTGCAAATTCGGGCTATTTATTTAGGAGAAGTATTGAAAGCTCGTGTTAGCTTGGTTTGAAGCTTTGACAGAACGGAGGGGGAAAAAGGAGGGGTTGTTTGTGCGACGCGAATCGTCGTACTTACCAGATACCAGCCGGTGGGGTGGTTGATGGCTTGGATTTTGTCAAAGGAGCTGAGGACAACGAGGACTTTAGGAGCCATTTTGGTGGATTGTGGTTGTGATTTGAATATCTGTGATGAAGTGCAGGAATGGTTCTTCTTTTCTGTGGTGGGAGATTCTTCACGGAAAGCCGGAGCTGTTTCAAGTGGGGGTCTTGACATCATCCAGTGGGTCGCAGTGATTCCTTCACCTCGATTCCTCGGCAGCCGATGATCACCACGCCTAAAGGACCCTTGTGGTTATTTGGTGGTTCTGGTAGCAAATAGTATTTGAATCGCGCTCACTGCCTTTTTTTGACTTTCCGTTTTTTCTTTTTCTTTGGCGTCAAAAGTCATACCCTCAAATTTTAAATTCCATACGGAGGAGTTATACGTATCGGAAGCAGCCTTTAAAAATGATCACTATGTATGGCGCCTGACGATCTCGGGGAGCTCGGTACTCGGTATTCACCCTTATTTTGTTACAGCCATGCGACAAGTTTGAAACGCTGTAGCGTGGAAGCGCATCACGTACCCCCATTTCACCCTCCTGGCCACGTTAATCACTAGTGTTCCTTCTAACACATGGAACATCCAAATCGACGATGATCTGGAACGGAGGGAGGGCTGCATAGGTTTCTAACTTAGAGACAGATATTTCAGAATTTATCTATTGCATGTCTAAATAGGCCTAATTTCAAATACAGAGCCATATCCCCTTCCCCTCTTAAGAAAGGGGTCCTAAAAACACTCCTTCGACACAAATTGATTAATGACCCTCTCCATCTCCTCCGGAGCCTCCGTGGGAGGAAAATGGTTGACCCCCTTCAACACATGCAACGCGCACGACGGTACGGCATCTTGAATAGGCTTGACCACACCCTCCAGCGGCGTAGCCAAATCCTGATCACCATGAATAAGGAGCATGGGCGCCTTGATCCTGGTATATCCGTCTCCAATATGAAAATCAAGCATAGCCTTGGCGTTATGGCGACGCGCATACGCAGGCCACTTGGCCGCCTCGAGAGCAATCTCATCCGCTAGTCCGATCTGCGAATAGAAGGCAGCCGCTTGTGATGGTTCATCTGCACGGTGTATGAGTGTCTCCAGGGACAGGAATTGGCGGAGGAGCTGGCCATCGAAGTATGTTGCCGATGAGATGATTCCAGCGACGCGTTCTGGGTGTGTGAGGCTGTATGCCGCAGCAATGTTTCCGCCTACTGAATGCGTAACTAGGATGATCTTTTCCTCGATGTTTAATGCTGTAAGGATAGAGCTAATATCGTCAGCGTGTCGAGAGATGCTGTATGCGTCGGCTGATTCTGGCTTTGACGATCGACCGAAACCACGGCTGTCGTGCACAATGCAGCGATAGCGAGTCTTCAGACGGGCAAGGAGGGGTTTCCAAATATCTGTGATGCCCATGTAACCAGAGATCATCATGAGGATGGGGCCGGTGCTTCCGTGCACCTCATAATAGATCTCCTGCTTGTCGTCGGTGGGAGCGAAAGGCATGGTAATAGTGAAAGGTTGCTGCAACTTCAAGGTTTTATGCAAATGATAGGTTGAGAAAAATGGAAATATAGGTTAGATTTTAAGAGAGTACAGCTGCATTGCTGGATATTTATACTTTAGGATCTCGCCTCATCACTTGCTAATCCATCCGTTAATCATCAATTCTGCCCATCTACGAGCAAGTGGGATCCCGGTGGGATGATAAAATCCGTCAACCATGGAACTACCGCCGCGGTTTACTAAAAACACTGCATCATCTCATTGGTCAATGTATAAGTAAGTCTCCCACATTAGCGCCTTCGCGTTAGGACGTTGCCGGACGCCACCTGGCAAAGGAGGTTCCGGTCCAGATGGCACACTCGAGATCCTACAAAGAAATAACTAATGCTTACTCTGTACCGGGGGAGTTCGGGAAAAGTTGTAGACCGATTTGCTGGCCAGTGGCGATTTTGCCTTAGGAAGTGAAGTCATTTGATCCCTTTCATGGTGGTAAGCCCTCGAAAGGAGCCAACTTATATGTTGAGACATACGTATCTATATGAACTGTTCAAGAACAACACTCAGCATCCGCACCTAGCTGGCTTGTTGTTGATGTAATCTTTTGATCCCCGGGCACCATTCGTAAGACTAAGCCTATGCCCAAGCACCGTCTGAGACCAAACCCACCGGCAATAGAAAACATCAGAGCCTTGCGAGAATTCGCTTCTTAGTTTCGATGGCACCAAAGACCATCGTCACCGTCACCGCCGTCAACGCATCCTGTTGTTGAACACAATTAAATCTCCACGTTCTTTCTCCCCCTGTTGATTGACATTACTTACTCCCCGAGTAAGTGCCATATTCAGTAGATGCCTCCTTCAAGTAACTACATGAATCGCCGACTCTTTTGCCGCCATTGTTGGGCTTTTGGCACGCAGCAACTGTAGTGGAGGGGTAAATAGTCAGCAACAGGCTCTCTCTCTCTCTCTCCATGTCGAAGAGACAACCCAGAAAAAATAATAACTTACTGGGGTTGGTGGCAACCGCGGCAGCGTGGCCTACAGCAATTGCGACAAGCAGAAGAGTCTTGTAGAGCATGTTTGGTTGGTAGAGAAAAAGGTATCGTTGGATAAGGTGGGCAGTTCGAACGTTGAACCTATTATGAGTTCCACGTTGTTATGGCGTGGCTGTTGGCTTTTTATACCGGAATTGCCTCACCATGACTACTACCACGCAGTATCATCACGACGCTATACGCTTATACCTATCGGAGCAATGCGTGTACTTTCAGACATACCCCAGTTCAAAGCTTACTACAGCCAGTTGGACATCTTGTTAGTTACTCTACCCTGCCACCAGAGATCAAAATGCCTAAGAAAACTAATAGCAGGCCTGAGAGTGATGGCATTTGGAATGATATGGATACTTTTTTTCTTTCTTCGGCCGGTGCACAGACTCTATCTCGGGTTTTAGCTGGACGGCCTGATTCATCTTACGCCGAGAATATCGTGTCAGTTCGTATCATGTGCCATGGATACGTTTACGGGCGGTCCCGGTCCATCACGGGGAATCTGAATAAGCTTATTCCCACGTTACATCCTGCAGACTCGGATGTCTGATTAAACGCTCAGATTTAGATCAGATTAGCCCAAAAGCGTCCTAATCTTACGCCTCACAATACGTTTACGGGCATGGGGCATGGGCAGGCTGATTAAGCTTATGCTAAGAAATTGCCCTGCAGGTCGAGTGACACACTCCTGTCCAATACATCCTTTTCTATGGAGACTTGCAATGGTCAGAATTCATCTGAATGGTTCCATCGATAGCATGTGCGGGTACGAATGAACCTTAGCAATGCACTCATCCCATAAACAAGCTGGATGAAGGCACGCGCCGTATCCGTATCTCAGCACCCTTTCGTTGTCACAGAGTACGTGATTATTTACCCAGGAATCTAATGCTGCCGACATTCCTCTACGTGTGTAGAAGTAATCAACGATTTTGCGCGTGGTGGGACGCCTGTGAGGGAAGTATGGTCATACTAATGGTAGTGAAGTCTCTGCGGTACGAAGGTTTTAAACAGAATATGTAACAACAAATATCAAGAGTAAGATAATACTTTACTAAGTGTCTAGACACAAAGCAGGTGAGGATTGTCTGTATATACACCCCCTCCTCAACCGAAACTAAACCTTCTCAACTAGAGGGGCTTGGGTGAGCAGTAGAGACCGTTGCCAAGGGCGCTACCCGACCAGCATTCTGTCAAATTGATTAGAAACGGCTGGCTCTAACGTTTAGTGTATAATGCGTTGCGGAAAGCTCACTGCCAGAATGTACAGGATCATAACTTGAATAACCGAAGATCCAAGAGCATGAGCTTCCTACCCTCTTGTCGCCGTTTCTGGGGGGTTGGCAAGCAGCGTCTATAATGAGAGAAATAGATATTAGCGGTTGCTTTCAGACTGCAGAAATCAAACAAACATACAGATATTGGTGGCAGTTGCTGTAGTAAGAGCAGGGGCCAGGGCTGCAAGAGTGGTGATGAGGAAAGCAACCTTCATCTTGTAGATGGAAAAAGCCGGAAATGTCTTGGATGTGTGTAGACAATAAGTTCAAATAGCAGGAAATTGTAGTTGGTATACAGAAGCGATAGAGCGTTTCTTTTCTATAAAGAGGAGGGCATGAGTGCTTTTATATGAAGAAGCACAACTACCGAAATAAACTGATGCAGTGCCTTGATAAATTCACTAAACTACTAACTTGCAAACTTCTATCTTCAGTCAGGTATACCCCGTGTACTCAGTACGGATACGCCGTATCTCAATGCTGCTTTAGGTCTCAGCTTCAATAGGTCCCCAAGTACTTGCTACGGATACGTTGGATCGCACGCGGACATCTCTCTCCACGTAGTTGGTACCGATACGTCGTATCTCTCCAGTTGGACTCTCAATTGATCACAGAACGTCTAACTTAGAAGTTTATCGTACACGAAAAAAAAAAAAAAAAAAAGCCTTACTCTAAGGAAAGGATCACAATAACCATATTACATTTCGGGGTTTACAGCGTAGGTATATAAGTGAACTGGATAACCCCAAGATCTTCTTCCTCGTTAAGAGCAACCACTCCAGTCTTCACCAATCTTCAATTATAATATCCACCTTGCTACAAGAATACTTCTTTGACGGATAAAATGGTCCGTCTGTCCGTCCTCAGTATCGTGACTACTCTAGGGCTTGCTGCTGCCAGTACCGCGCACGGGGAGCCGGTTCGAATCAACGACCTCGTTGTCCTTGACGGCACCGTTCTCCAATTCAACCCTTTCGACGGCCTGAACGACACGACCCGTGACCCCGAGTGGCAGCTGGAGTATCTCAAGTCTTTCCTGACCTACGAGACTCATGTAGACGCCCAGGGAGGAGAACTCGATATCCAGGAAAGAGATGCTGGTGTACATGAAAGGGACCTCGAGAAGAGATACAGCGCCGCGTCTATCTGTGTAAGTTTCTACGTTTTTTTTTCTCCCGCGTCATCTTTAGTCCCAGTCAACCAAACTGATTCTTCCACATAGTTCACTTGCATCATCCACCACATCCAGATAGGCCGCACGATGGGTTTGGCGGTTAGCAGACGGAGCACATTGGGCGTCTGTTGGCAGTATTGCGCAGCCTATTCTTTGTCCACTATCCAAAGAAACGCCGCGCAATACGCGGCAGAACTGGGGTTCAATGGCGGGGACTGGAGGAATAGCTTTGAGAGGAATCTCTGGGTTAATACGCCCACGGAGTAGAGATTTCTTCTTCTACCTACATCACTAGTGGTGGCTACTTGTTGCATTGAGGGCCTGGATCGGAGGTTATTCTGGTCCGTTGGTTAGTACTGAGGTGGATCGTTGGAGAGACTACTGTCTATGTTCTTTATACGCTTTGTCCGACAATTAGGCGAAATCAAATCTTTCTACTGCAAGGAGTCTCGGATCATAAAGTGTACTGCAAATTTGTGAGTACTTTGTGCCAATGATATCACATTATAATGTGCTACACCTGGGAGCCTTTAAAATACAGAGGAGCTTAATTAGGAATCACCAATAGGGCTTGCAGGCAACAACAAGATTAATGTCTCCAAGAAAAAGCATATATACAACTGTGCAATAGAGATATCAGGATGCTAGAAAACACAGAATGCATTTACAGACTCACTCTCTGTCCCTTCATCATACATATTCTCTCCAAGAGATTCTATCATTCAACACGCCCGGTCAAAAAGACGATGTAATCGCATCGCCGTCCCGACAGGTTTGGTCTCTACGGCCAGAACAGGAAACAGGAGCGGCCGACCTCATTTCTCGTCCACCACCATCATGAGAAGATTCGCGCCATTTTCCAGGTTAATCGGGACATGCACCTCATATTTACCGGCAACGTGCCTCTGGTGTGATTGGCTGACTTCAGGACCGTGTACGACCGCTTCATGCAGCACGTTCAAAAGGGCCGTTGAAACGGCCCAGCAGTTGGAGTAGGTAGAAGCTTGGCTATGTACAACGAGATCGGCGCTTTTGGTAGTTTCGGTTATAGATTACACGACTCCGAGTAGGCAGGCAAGAAGGCTTTAAAGTCAAAGGGGTATATATATTTGGTGATTACAAGATTTGAGTTCGTTATGGTCGTAGCTTTGCTCTCAACAACAGCCCTAATTTTTCCACAATCTCCCCGGCCGCGCGATTCCCTTCAATATCAGGACAGCACTTCCTCCACAACTCAAGCAAAAAGAGCATCCGTATAAAAGCGCGCGTATACACATAGCACTCGTTGAAAATCGGGCGACAGGCGTAGATAAAACAACCGGCCGCAGGGTGTAGGATATGCGGGTGTGTAAGGATAGCAAGCGCGGGGTCGGGAGGATTTCGGTTCGTCAAGGTAAGATGGGCCTTTTATCGTTTCTTTGCCCCGCCAGCTCCCGCGCCGGCTCCCGCTCCAGGCGCGGCACAAGAGCATCCGACGCCAGCAACCTTGCCCTGGGGATTGCTGGCGTTGCGCTTGGGCCAAACAGCCGCGGCCTCGGCATAAGCAGCGTCCAATTCCGTGCAGAGATTGTCGGCGGCAACACCGACAACCTTCGCGTGCGCGTCTTTGAGGTAGTACCCGCCATTCTCGTCGTGGAGAAGGCCGCATGGGTATTGTGCGGCCAACTCGTTGAGACTTTTCCGGTCGTGCATGATGACGGCGCGGCTGGGCGGCGCGGTGTGGTATCGGGTGAGGTTTTGGGCCGACATCGAGTAGGCTATGATATAGTGCGAAAATATACGCGAGGGAGAGGATGAGGGGTAGGTTTCATGGCAGGAAGAAGGATAAGAACTGTCGTGTGAGAGTGTGCGGGGTTCGCTATATATACACACCATACCGGCTTTGCCCGGACAACGTCCGAAGGCCACTTTTTGAACGGAATTCCGATGGCCACGTTCTAGGAAAAAAAGCAACTATATGTTTTACGGGGGTAGGGAGGCGGGCTAGCCTCATTCCGGTTCTAATCTGATCCGAGGGTAGATTGATTAGGGTAAGTCCGTCACCGGATTTGTCACTTGAAGGGGGAGGGAGGGGGGCCAAACCAACACTAGTTACCAGTCTTGGAACGACCCGCGCCTTGTTTGATGATCTCTTACCCTGCAAGCTGACATCTGGCTCCACTCGGCCTGAGTATTGGCGTCATTTGCCCTGCGAGTCTTCCAGGGCGGGGGGTGATAGGATGTCGGATCATGGATGTTATCCACAGCAAGCGCGCTACTGCAGCTGTGATCACACTAAGACACGTGCAGCATACCGAATGGCTTCCTTTTTACGGGGGCAACAACCTTTTTCTGAAATGTGGATCACCGCTGTGTAAGACTCGGAGGCTGGATTGTGATGGCTCATAATGATAAGTAATAATAAGCTCACATTTTAAACGCTACAGGAAAAAAGAGGCGAAGCGTTTTGGCTCTGTCAAGTCAGCTCGCTCACCGAAGTAGGACTGACTGGATTCTCGATTATGCTATCCAACATCCCCCGTCTTACGGTCGAGGACGTCGCAGAACATTTTAGCTCGGTTTCTATTATTACCTTTTATGGCGTCTTTTCCAATCGGCCGGTCGGATGTGCGGGGTATAAATAGAGAGATTCCCAATAAAAGAAAAGAAACGCGGAGAGAGAAAGAAATATGAAAGAGAAGTTTGCCCTCTCAACCGACGGTGCCCGGGATACTGGCGAGGATGATTCTGAAGCGCCAGTGCCAGTATTAAACTATATATGATTCAAATGCTAACACCGGAAATTCATATTCCAGTTTGGGGTCATGGTCCGACGTTGGTATCGGGGCACTGGCCGATGACGGAGGATGGAGGCGTTGGTAGTCGGACGGCGATCGATCAGATAACGATGAACACGCACACTATGACGCGAGCAGTCACAGTTGGCTACGCCAGTGAGGAACAACGCCGGCCGACAGAGCGGTAGCTACTGGTGTCTAGAGCAACCACGACAACCACACACCATTTGACGGAGACTGCTCTGGGCTAAAAGAACGCGGCTGTCAGCGCCCGCTGGGAGATCAGGGTGGGTTGACCCATGTTTGGGCTTTAACCGCCAAGCTAGTCAGCCCCATGTGGCGCTTCCTTCCGAGGCGGTACTCGCTGTCGGGGCATGGGGAGATGGGCATTACTGGTGGTTGTAGTAAGATGCACCCAGTCTTACGCCTATCACTAGCTCAGATTTGGATCATATCGAGCCATCCCTCCATCCCTAGAACAGAGGACTGCGAAAGTGGTCTGGATGAAGGCTTGGCCTGCGTACGTAGGCCAGCTGTGCCCCCTGTATCATATTACGCTCCGATATAGCACTCCGATATAGCATGTGTAAGCGCTTACAGGTGGACTAAACCCCCAGGGTAATGTATAGATTCTTGGATTGAAAGGACCCAAGGCAGCATTATAATTATGTGAGATCTTCAACGTTCCCTTTTTGCAACAAGCTTAGCTGGGCCATACACAAGTTCTACCAGTAAGTCGCCTTTTGGCAGAGAACAGGCCTTGTCAGTACCTAGTTTATGAGAAATTCTCTCCAGCTCTATGTTGATTTGGGAATTGACCGGCGTGCAATCGAAAGTAGGTATGTAATATAGTGATGGCCATTCTGAGAGATAAATCCAATATACACCCGAAACGCCTTTTTACATAAAGTACAATCATCTCAGCGTTTCTGTTAGAGGCAAACCGGCCATGCCCTCGGCAAATGATCTCTCCCTGAGCTTTTGATACCCACCACACTGGTTTATTTCGCATATTCCACGCCTCGTTCGTCAAGTAACCCACGTGCCTAACCATGCCCGCTTTCCAACCAAGCCCCATTTTCAATCCACCGCTCAAAGCCCGCAGGTCCAATCCAGTCAACGTACGACTATCTTTCCTCCATCTTGAGGGAATGCTAAGACCCGGATGGTTGAGGGTTATTGCCGTTAGATGGGGGTTGCGAGTTACCCCCGGTGTCTGAGGGCTGCGAGCCACCGCCAGTGTATGAGGGCTGGGAGTTACCGCCGGTGTACTCGCTGGAGGATGGATAGGACGTCTCAGACGAATATGAGCTAGATGAGGTGTACTCGCTTGATGAGGAATAGGGGGTCGAAGAGGAATATGGAGAGGAATATGGAGAGGAATACGGAGTGGAGGAGGAGTAAGGGGAGGACGAAGAGTACGGAGTCGACGACGAGTAAGGGGTAGAGGAGGAATAAGGGGTTGACGAGGAGTATGGAGTAGACGACGAATATGGAGTAGAGGATGAATACGGCGTAGAAGAAGGATAGGGAGTCGACGAAGGGTAAGGAGTCGATGACGAATATGGAGTAGACGAGGAATACGTGGTGGACGAATCGTACGTAGACTGCGGCATACACGTATAACAAGTGGCAGTCGGATGGTAATCGGTCGAGTACGGGTGCTCGCTGCAGTACGGATACTTGGGGCATTGCGGGTACACAGGCGGGTGGTACTCAGTAGGTGCGGGATAGCCGCAGGAGGTGTAGTAGTAGTATGCGTAGTAGCAGTTGGTCGAGTAGTCGTTGTAGCAGGCACAATAGTCCTTCGCACACTTGTAGTACGCATACCCGTTGTACCGGCAGAAGCAGCCGCAGAGGCCGGCGCTGTAGTTGTCGCAGGCGGATTGGCGCTTAAAGAGGTTGAAGAAGTCAACTAGGGGTTTTAGGTTAGTAGACTAGACTATCAGGTCCATAGAGCTAGGGTATCATAATACATTTGGCGAAGCTAGTCTTCGAATCGGAGTTCCCTTGGGCCCGCTCTTCCTTGGGTGGAAGAGAACCGCCGAGGGCGAGCAAGGAGGCGAAAGTGCTTAGAATAAGAAAGGGCCTCATGTTTGCGAGAGAAGGCAACCAAGGCTTAAAATTCAAATACAGGTTCAGGTAAAAAGTCTCTCTTAGTCTAGTTTCACAGGTCGAATGCGACGAACCTGACCTTCCAGACGCTCTTATAGTGCAGCCATCTACCACGACAGGTCTATATTGCAGCGAACGCCACGTACTACTGGTGTCATACGAAAGTTGAACGACCAGGAGAACCGGGTTCCGCGCCTATGAGACTGCGGAGTTTGTATGTAACTTCTATGATGCCTGTTAGGATCGAAAGCTGGCCAGGCTGCTTGGCATAGACAGCCCACAGGATCTACGGAGGGCTGCTGGCGGGTCGGAGGATTTGACCGAAACTTAATAACCTTAACTGAGTGTAAAAACGATCGATCGATCGATGGTATTGCTACAGACTGTTTCAACCTACGCACTAGGTGTCAAATACAGCTATGGTCAATGCTATTCTCACAACCGCCCTTCTCCAATGTCCGATTGTCACTATCTTACAGTCCTCTAACTTGAGTGACCTGCCCTTGCTTTCATGGCGATGTACCAGGGGGGTACCACAATCGAACCTACCGGCTATATCCAAAGTTTAGGCTTATCTTGCCACCAGCACGATCGATGGGACGGAGTATGTCTAAGCCTCATCTGATTAAATCTGTAGTATTACGTGGTTATCTATGTGAATCGTTTCTGATATGTTGCAGCTAATATCCCCTCGAATAGATCAAATCTTCCAATCGGGACCTGCTTCTTTTGAGCAGCATGTCAAGTTTGCCTATCGCAAGCATTCATAATAATGACGTGTACTATAGGGATAATTCTTCCTTGTTTCATCCATGTTTCAGTCCCCTGGATTTGACCAGACCAGTATCCATCCCATGGAACAACAATCATCTGCAGGCTACCCTGTCCACCAGCTTGGCATATGGAAACCACAGACCGTATATTGTTCTGGCATTCATCACTACTTAGTACCACGCGACTTGTCTTTTCCCCAAAGTACCAATATTGTTGGCTGGGATATCCGCATCATAGCCCTAGATCGCACCGTGGCCGAGTATTCCTCGTTTCGCTGCCTCGGTATTGCTGACGTAGGTGGTGATATGCAGACCGACTCTAGTCTCATAGCCACGAGCTACAAGGTTAGGAATTCATCGTGGACATCCACGATCTGAAAGACAACTTTCGCTCACCAGGATAGGCGGGCAGTAGTGCACGTTCACGTGCCTGCCTTGCCAGGAGATGTTGTGATACTTGTTGCCACTGGATAAATCGAGATGATTGGCCGTACATAAAAACGAAGATTAACTTTCAGAAGGAACGGAGATACTAATGTACTAGTAGTTAAGCTAGAACTCTCAAGCGCACAGGCCCATATTACATCAGGGTCTCAGCGCAGCGCCCCTGCTACACAAAAATGATTGGTTCGCGCCGGGTATATGCGTACTACATATCACTTGTAATCAAATCAGCACCTTGTGTGGAGGTATATAAATTCTCATCGCAAATAAAGCTACCAGAGCTGAGTCCACCTCTAAACAAAACTGGATGGTTTTTTTCTCAAACAGCTCCGTTGTAAGCGACAAAGCCAATCACAGCTTGTCATCTTTATATCTGCACATCAGCCGCGAACACTCCCCGGAGCACTAAAATCTGACATCAGTGAGCATCCGGCTCTAGCACTCTAACTCCGGGCTCTATTTGACCATGTAAGGCGCAAGAGACCTGCATCCTAAATAGGGCATGAATTTCCTATTGGATGTAGCAGGTCAGTAAGCCGGGGACATCTGGGACCCGGAGCCGGGGGCTGAAATGGAGTCCGGCTATAAAAGAAAGCCTCAGGTGCAGGTGTACCTACTTAATTAACACCACCACTCAACAATCCAATTCTACTCAATCCTTTCATCATGACTTCCGCAACTTCGGATCCTGGGCTTTCGCTCCAAGTGACTGTTTACATCGCGGAAGAGAACGTCCCCAAGTTCTTCGAGGCTTTCCTCCCTACCTACGAAAAGGTCATAGCCGAGCCCGAATGTACGTTCTTCGAGGTATACCAGTCGCTGGAGAACCCGGGTGAACTTTCTTGGGTAGAGAACTGGTAAGAAGGGGTCGTGTCTGAATAATATAAATTGTGGCGGAAAACTAAAACGTGCCTGCTGCTATCTTAGGTCTCAATCGCTAGAGTGGCTGACAGAAGTACCACTACGATAACCCCCTTGTTTTGTGGAGAGTAAGATTTCAATCTGACTTTTTAATTGTTTATAGGTTCAATTCAAGAAGGACTACTACACGCCGTATATCGCCGTCACCGAGCCGATGTTCGTTAAGCCCCGAGTGATCAAACTTGTGAAGAGAGTCGGTGCTCCCTACATCACTTTCAAGAAGGAGAATGGGGGACTTCGTGATTAAATTAATGTAATTAATGAATGGTCGCAAAGTTCAGCCTTGACATAGACTGAAAACTTTGCAATTTACCCTGAGTCATTTTACTATTAGTGATGTATCCCCTCCATCCGCAGACCAATGTATTTATTTATCACTCCTCGCTCACACTTTAGTAGAAAAGCAACTGTTGATGGAAAACTGCACTATTGAGATCAGAATAGATACCGCCAGCCTGCGAAAGTTTGTGTCCCAGGAAATCCGGTTGACGATGTGCAGGAGAATGTTGAGTCCAGTAGTCAGTTAGAAAGTTCACTGAACATAGAACATCCAGGCTGCCTCCAAAGCCCACACTGTCAGTCTCTCTCACTACGCCTCGGTCTCCCCTTTAGCCTGCGCCTGAATCTCAGCCTGAACATTGCGCTGCTCAGCTGTAATCGTCTTATGGAACCGCCACGGTTTGACCTTGCGCGCGAAGAGCTCATCCAGCTCCGCGGTAGATCTCCTGTTACGATATTAGCATCGCATAACAAAGAAAGTAGAAAGAAAAGAGAGGGATAGAGAGAGACTCACCCCACAGTCTCCGGAATCAGAAACCAAATCGCAACGGTAATCGGTAGACCCAGGCCAGCATAGAACCACCCTGTCTTCAGGCCCCAGTCCCAGTCATTGGTGTTGACCATGTACGGGTAAGCACGTTCATGACGACGCCGGCAACGCAGGAGGCCGCGGCCGCAAAACCAGCCGTGTATAGCCTCAGGCGCTGGGAAGAGATTTCGCCGATGAACCCCCATCCTGTTGCGCCGTTGGCGACGAGGCCGAGGTTTGCGGTCATGGGCATGTTAATTAATAATGGCTGTTGCACGAGAAGCTAAATATGTAGCTATGGAAGCTACCACTTACTCTAGATGCATGCTAATACGATGAAAAGGTAGTTGGTTGCTTTGACCTCGCGCGTGACGCCCAGAATGCCCACGATGATGTTGGCCGCCCAGCAGATGGTGGTCCCGGAGCAGCAGAGCAAGCGGCTTAGCTCGTCGGAAGAGATGGGATCTATCCAACTCCCTTTCGTTTGTAGGTGCTTCCGAAAGACATGCATGCTCATAGAAGGAGAGGTCATTCCTCCAGGTCGTTAGTTCAATTTTGTGAAATGTACAATGTGGATGGTATCAACATAGGATGTACCAGTACGGGCCATGTGAAGCGTTTCGCGTGTTGTCACCTCTTGGCTCCCTATCTATCAAGCATATCCATACTCTCCGTTTTGAGAGCTTTGAATTCGCGGTGGCTGGGAGTGACACAGCCGCCCAGCCTCCCCTCGCTTCGCACGCAGGGTTCCTCTCCCTCAAACATCAGACTCTCTCTCTCAAAGATTTGGGTCTCCAAGCCGATTTCAGTAACGTACATTTTTCCACACTAATATAATTGAGCCGCGCGGCCCCTTCGAAGACAATGGTCGAGTACTACGGTGTCTCCCTCGCCAGATACACCCTCGCAATCCAAGACCCCGACAGCACGGAAACCCGATACCACACGGGCATCTTCGTCGTAACCTCCAAGGACGGAAGCGGTGTTTTACACCAAGTAACAGGCGACGTCACTTCGCCAGGTGGCATGGTGTATACCCCTACCGCCGAGCCCGCGCCACAAGAATCAGAGTCTCTCCATTCTATCGAACGTCTCGGTGTTACACCTGCGAATCGGTACCCGCGTGAGTGGGACGAGGTGCTTAGGGGAATACCGCCGCCGCCGCAGCAAAAGGCGTTTAATGTGAAGACGATGAGGACGGAGCCGTTCAAGACGATGGAGCCGTTGGTATTTTATGAGCCTGGTGAGGAGAGGCGGCGGTTGATTAAGTGTACGGAGTGGACTTTGGAGAGGGCGCTTCCGGCTTTGAGGGAGTGTGGACTTCTGATAGAGCAGGAGGCTTGATATTTCCTTACATACTCTGTCATTCTTTCTATGCCGTACTCGATATCTCGACACCTGCTGCATGTATTCTCGTCCGACTCCCTACTATCCACTCAATTCCCCCCTTCCAAAGTAATCTCTATCTTTCTCTCTCCTCACTCATCCCCAGTAGCATACTCCCCCGCCCAAATCTTCTCACTCAATGCCTCGTTGGGGTTAATGTACTCTTCGAGATCAGGCCTCTTCTCAATGAGCAGGTCAGCAACCATTCGCCCAAACACAATCCCCCCCGCGGAGTTGAGATGCGTGCCATCACCCTCGCTCAAGTCATACGTCGCCGCATTCTCCTCGCCAATCGCGTTGATGTAGTTCGTGCTCGCTATCGTCAGATCTACCCACTTCGCGCCCGCGTCCTTTGCGGCTGCGATCGCTTTGCCGCGCCACTCGACGAAGTCTTCCTTTACGCTATCGCCGTCGAAGTTGCGGCGCGTTAGAGGGGTGACTACGATCTGTACATAACTCTGTCAGAGCCCGCTCCTCGAACATAACTGAAACCAGGTCTTGTTAGAAGTATCTACTCACCGGCGTAGCCCCGAGCGCCTTAACATCCGTACAAAGCTGCACGATATTCGCGCGATACTCGTCGAGGGTGAGCGCCTTCTGGTCGTTGTGTCCAAACTGCATCGTCACGATGGTATCGTAGTCTTCAATCGTCGAGTTGATATTCTCGACAAGCGCGTTCCAGCGCCCGTTCGCCCGCCACGAGACCGTCGTGCTCCCGCTTTTTCCCCGGTTGGTCCCATCTGCCGGGGAGTGCAGGTAGGAGAGGAACCCGTCGCCCCAGCCGCCGTTTGTGGCCACGGTTGAGTCGCCGATTGTGATTATGTAGGGGGGTTTATCGGTGCTGGCGCGGGGAGTTGGGCTTGCGAGTGTGTGGGCGACGAGGGAGAAGACGAGGGCGAGTGGGGAGAATTTCATCTTGATAAGATTGCACTATGCTTTCCTTTGCTTGTTGGATGTGGCTTGTGAGGTGATAGTCCGGTAGATGATGCTCTCCATATCAGCGTCTTCGAGCTCCTATTTATGTAACAACGACCGCCGGACGAACGGCTAGACATCATTGACCATCATTATATTGGAGCATACTGTATCATTTCTCTCTCAAGTCATCTTCCGTATCACCGATCATACATCCGCACTCGAGAACGGCAGAATCGGTGAAATATCTGGGGAAGCCGGGGAAACGAACGATGCGGGGAATCTTCATGTCGATTGACAGGGATCGGATATTCATAAAAGCAAGGTATTGGCTAAGGGCATTCCACTACAATCATGCCATATTCTTTGTGAACCCACTTTTGGCGTCAAATACTGTTACTCGTGGGATTGTCGTCGTGCTTTACAATGTAGAGCTTCATGCTCGGCTTGGTCGCTCCGAGGCCGCTATACATACTCCGGATCCGAGGATTGCACAGTCAGTTCCATGCGCTGATTCAGTTGCTTTCAGCTACCTAAACGCTGACAATCTTAAAATCAATAGCTTGCTTGTATACAAGTCCCTTACCCCATCACGGTCGCTCAATCCGATACACACACTCCGCAACATTAAAATACCCCTCATACTCCACCACATCCCCCCCTCCCTCCTCCTCAAGATCATAATGATAATGCCCACCCTTCTCGCTCCCCTGGGGATCAAAACAATGCGTATGCTCCATGCGTAACCCCAACCCCTCGGGATCCGCACTATGAAAGACACTTAGACAAACGACCGGCGCTGTACACGTCTGGTACTTCAACCACTCCTTCTCCAGCTGCGCGCGATCCCTGAACGGTAGATCGTCTTGCGAGGGGAAGTCCGGCATAACGTGGAACTTTACAGCACCGGATTTTAAGAGAAAAGCGCCGCCGAGGCTTACGGGCCGCTCGTCGCTGTAGGCATCGTGGATGGCGAGGCGAATCGCGTTTGTGAAGTTGTGTGGGCCGGTGCGCGTTCGCGCTGTGATCTTCAAAACGGGTCCTGGGAGACCGCGAGAGCCGAAGAGGTTGACCATGAGCGCGCAGTTTGTGCTCGGTGACGAGCGGCATGTTATTCTCGACCTGCCGGATCCCTCCTCTGCTGGTGAGTTGACTTCAATCACACGTGTTAGATTTGTTACAGAGATCGACTCCTCATCTTCAAAATCCGGCGTCCTTCCCTCATTCTCCCTCGCCCCCCACGCAACATTCGGCGCAAGCTCCGCATTATGCCCGATATCCTGCCACGGCGCAGCGCCCGCGCCGATAAGGAGGCCGCGCGCGGGGGACATGCGCATATCGCGCGCGAGATCGAGGAGCGAGAATTTCGCGTCAAAGTTGGGCGTCGGGAACAAGTTCGCCTGCCCTCCGACGTCTGCGATGACGGGGTTACCAGAGAGGCCTGCGGCTGCGAGGCCGAAGGGGGCGTTGCGCAGGTCCGGGCAAGGAGCTACTTCTGCCGTTGCGTGGGTGAAGTTTTGGCGGAGCGAGGTTTGGATTATGGATGCTAGCTCTTCGAGCGGCGGTGGGTTTCGGGGTGTTGCTGTTACTGTTCTAGGCATTTTGGAGGAGATGTCAGCTAGGTAGGGAGGTAGGTAGAGGTGATGGAAGAGTGCGGGGAGAAGGTGAAGACGATGCGGGGCAGCTTATGTTTTCCGATGACTCCAAATCGCACCATCGCCGATTGAACATGCCTACATAAGCAAACTTCGAAAAGGTTCCTTATACCAGACGTGTATGGAATTGCTCTATTCTCCAAAGACAGTCTTCTTCAGTAAGTCCTCTAGCCTAATGATTGAGTATCTACGCACGTTCGCCGCAGATATATTTGGCTGGATTGTGGGATATCAATGAACGCCTGATTAGCACCTGATACGATGGCCCTGTTTATGGTCAGCACTGAAGATACATCGGGGGGCTTATCAACAAATCACCTTATCTTAATGTATCATCAGCTCGAAGATCGTCGATAATGACGGACCGCTCTGACCCCTGCCCTGACCTGCCCGCCAAGCATATCGAAACGATCTACGATATGCAGGTTTGCTAAGCCCCGAGATAATCGTACCATATCTAGGGCGAACTCCGAGCGAAGGATCGAGCGCGATAAGCTAGCAGCATTGACATGACGTGGACCGATCAAGCCAAGCTCTTGAGTTAGCTCAACGGTACAGACAAGCTTAAGTACTGTTTAAGGGACAACCGGAATCTGATTTCCGCAAGCGCGACAACGTCTTGCTCTCCGAGGCCCTCAAGGCGGTTCCGTCGCGTGGTCACAGCATGTCAGATAGCTGAAACAACAAGAACGGCTTCGCAAAGGTATCGTGTTGATTTTTCTAAACCGACAACCCTAGCAAACACGCGAACGCTGGCAATCAACACAATACGAAGCCCTCCTTCGGACACAACCCCCAAGCCAGACAAGATCAGCCCTACAGGAATCAACGATAAGATAATTCTCCTGCCGTGGTCCAATCCCAAAGCAGCCAAACGTGCCGCCAGTGCAGGGTCGCTGCGCCACCGACAACAACAAACGATTCTACCAATCAGATCGCGTGATTTGCAGGCTGGGGCAACGCCATCCTTGGCAGGGCTCAGACTCAAGCAGACTCAAGCAGGGGCTGTGGCAGACAGCGCTGGGTAGCTCCTGATGCGGTTAGCGTGTGTTGGAGCTTGAATACAGCTGAGAGACGCATTTAAGCTTGCGGATTTCCATGCGAAGAGCTTCATTCAGACAGACAAACAAGCATTACTCTCTTATCTCGAACAATAAAGCACTACCACTTCTCTTCTATTACCTACAATGACCTCCAAATTCTCCGAAAACATGTCCTACTACGACAACCAACCCAACGCCTGGGCCGGCCAGCACCCACAACAATACCCCCCGCAACCACAGTTCCAGCAATACCCACCAACACACCCACAGGCCTACCCAGCCTACCCACCACCACAACAGCAACAACAAAACTACTATCCTCCACCGCAGCAGCAAATGTACCCACAATCCCAGACCGGCTACGCTCAACACTTGCAACAATCCAGTCCACCACCTCCACCCCCAACAACACACTCATACCCACGCACCCTCGACGTCGCCTTCACCTCCTGGACAGGCCGGCACCTGCGCGTATGCGAGAACGACGCCACCGGCGCCCTCGTCTACAGCGCAGACCTCAAAAACCGCAAACCGCACATGCTCTTCCAGGCCGAAGGCAACACTGCACATCTCCCCGCAACCGTCATCTTCCACAGCTTCAGCCGCACGATCGACGTGACCGTCAACGGCCACGAGATCGCCATGCGGCCGACGAGTAAATGGAAGTGTGAGTTCGGATTTAGTTCCCCCGCCCTAGGAGGGAAGACTCTCGTCTGGAAGAAGAGTAGTAAGGGGTGGAAGTATCTCAATATCGAGTGTGTGGATGAGGGCTCCGGGACAGTGTATGCGCGGTTTGTGATGCATAAGGGGTTGAGTACGAAGAAGGCGGGCAAGTTAGAGATTCTCGAGCCGTGTGCCACTGCAGGTAACAATGGGCTTGTTGATGAGCTTGTTGTCACGGGGCTTGCGGACGTCTATCTTCAGCTTATGCAGACGATGTCGGCGAACTCGGCCGCGGGGGCTAGTGCGGGGGTTTCGGCGGCGGTTGTTTCGGTGTAGTTATACGGAGTAGTGAGTGAGTGAGTGATGTTGTTATTTGTTTGGAATTCTTATCTATGGCTGATGGTTCTGGGGTTGGGATTGGATTTAGGTGGGATCGCTTTATTTGGTAGTCTTTTGAGAGCGAATATCCTGTGCACATTTTTTGTTTTTTTTTCTCTTTGAACGATATCGCGATAGACTTGCGTTATATTCTATGATAATGATGGGCTCTGTTGGTTAAAATTTTTCATCTGCTTCAACTTTTCTTTCATAAAATGCTTTTTCTCAAATGTACTATGTACAAAATGAACGTCTATGACGTGTAATGAGGATGGATGGCTATCTCGGGGTGGCAAATAATTGCAAAAATAGCGGCCCTCCTCCCCACACACACACATACAGTAAAGGATTCCGATGGCCCATGCACACAACATCTGATAAAGGCAATTATTACGCGCGGAATATCATTTCTAGCGCAAGCCACGTGCAGGGGAGGGGGGCGCGCGGGTGGAAAAGAAGAAAAAAAAAAAAAAAAAACAATCTAGAAGGATTTCTGCAAGATAAGGAAGGCTTGTTGCAACTTGGAAGATAAGGCTGAAAGCACTCTAGATTTTGATTTCGATTGAAAATGGAAATCGAACTCGCTTCAATGACGCCAGGGAAGTACTAATACAGGTTTGTCGACACAAACAAGGGTACAAGAGCGAATAAAAGAAATGTGTCTAGTATCTATAGCTATCCACGCTTTTCATCTAAGAACAAATCTAATAATAATAAAAAACACACCCAGAAAGCCGACGGACCAGGAAAACCCAAAGAAAGCCCCGAGTGGAGGGCACCGACAAAAAAAAAAAAAAAGAAATGGAATCAAGAGAATGGGAAATAGTAAAAGTAAAATAAAACAGGCTAAAGCAAAGAAGAAGTGTAGACCGTAACTTTTCTCCAAGACATGACGAGAGGAAAGTAGTCTAGTCAATGTACTTGGGAAGCGTCTTCATGATCCCGTCACGCTCGATGGCCTGCATCGCCTTTGTGATCTCCTGAAGGAAGCGCTTATCGGCGCGCAGATCGTCACCGAACAAGCTCTTGATGCTCAGCAGCGTGCTCGGGTCCGTGCCGCCCGCGCGAGCCTTGGCCTGCAACTCGTCGCGCATGGGGTCATCAACCTCGAACTTGGCGCCGCTGTCGTCGATGCCGTTGATGTAGCGGAACCAGGCGGCGGCGACGAAGCACAGCCGCTTGAAGGGCTTGGTCTCCCAGATCGCCTCGGCGATCGAGGGCATGATGAACTGCGGAATCTTGCCGGAGGCGTTGAGGCAGATGCGGGGCAGCTGGTCCATGATGGTCGGGTTCTCGAACCGCTCGATCAGCGTGTTGCAGTACTCATCGATGCTGACGCCCGGGATCATCGGTAGCAGCGGCTTGACTTCCTCGTGCATCATCTGGACTAGGAACTTGCGGAAGAGCGGGTTCTCGAGCACCTCGTGCACGTATTTGAAGCCCGCAAGCTGGCCGGGGTAGCCGATCGCGCTGTGGCTGCCGTTCAGCAGGCGGAGTTTGTGCTTCTCGAATTGTTCGACGTCGTGCACGTTCTTGACGACCTTGACGCCAACGCTCTCGAAGGCTGGGCGGCCGTCGCTGAAGTGGTCTTCGACGACCCAGTCCATGAAGGGTTCGGTCACGACGGGCCAGGAGTCTTCGATGCCGAAGTCATCAGCGAGGGTCTTGATGTCGGCGGGGGCAGTTTGAGGGGTGATGCGGTCAACCATGGCGTTGGGGAAGGCGCCCTGTTCGGAGATCCAGGTGGCGACCTGCGGGTTTCGGAGGCGGGCAAAGGACTCGAGCATGTGGCGGGTGATGGAGCCGTTCTTCTGCATGTTGTCGCACGAGAGGACGGTGAAGGGGCGGAGGCCTTGCTGGCGGCGGCGGGCGAGGGCGGCGTACAGGAAACCGAAGGTGGTCCGGGGTGCTTTTTCGTTCTCCGGGTTGAGATCGAATTGGATGTCTGGGTGCTCGCTCTGGAGCTCGTGTGTGTTTTCGTTGTAGTAGTAGCCGCTCTCGGTGATTGTGAGGGAGACGATCTTGGTGTCCTGGTGGGCCATCTTGGCAATGACGGCTTCGCGGTTCTCGGGCGCAAACAGGTAGCTGTTGATGCTGCCGACGACGTGGGCGAGACTGCCCTTGCCCGAGCGCTCAATCACGGTGTAGAGGTGGTCCTGCGAGGCGAGGGCGTCGCGCATCTTGGAGTCGAAGGGGGTGAGGCCGACGCCGCAGATTGCGTACTCGTTGGCCTTTTGCTGCTGCATCAGTTTGTCCATGTAGACGGCCAGGTGCGCCCGGTGGAAGCCACCGACACCAATGTGCACAATTCCCTCCTTGACGGCGCGGCCACGTTGGTAGGTCGGCCCCCGGATGTTGCGGCCGGCGGCCAGGATCTTGGGGAGGTTTTGGGCATTGAGCTTGAGGGGAGGCATTGTGATGGGATGTGAGGGAAGGTGAAGGAGAGGAGAGGAGAGGAGAGAGGAGAGAAGAGAAGAGAGGATGCAAAGAACAGACGAGGGGGAGATGGGCGAGTTTTGTTTTGCGCTTGCAGACTCTGCTGGAGGCGACCGCTGGTTTGGAAGTGCCGATCAACCAGAAATTCCTGGTTACGGTGAGGCCATCTTATTACATCATGGAGTGGAGTGGAGCAGGCAGAATAGGGGTCCTCCAACAGATCAGCTGGGCAGGTTCTTTGAGCTCACCGTGGCGACATGATCCCGCTCCATAAGCAGTGTTGGGTGGAATTCACCTTGCATCCGACGAGATGGCCGTTCTCGAGCGCTCCACCTGGTCTAGATCGCCCGCCCGGAAGGTCACCTGCTCCCCTCCCATTCCAAAGGATCGGGCCCGCCGTCGCCGTGAGTGCAGTAGTGATAAGAGCTGCGACCGTCAAAAGGGGCTCTTCCCCAGCCGGGAACAACAATCTGCTCTTTCCGGCTGCAGACAAACACTGCGAGCCAACCTCAACAGACAATTGACTGGTTTCATCTCTACAAAGCACCAAAAAGGGACGAGTATCGGCATATCTCCGGGCCGATGCCAAGGGTATTTTATTTTTATCTGCCGTGGCCCGTGGGGTCGGTGACTCGCTGGCTGCTTTTAAAGCTTGCTGGTCATGTGGCCTTGGCTCGCTTCTAGCGCTTCTGCCCCTTTTCTTCCGCCATCTCCGATCGACGCGTCCTGCTTACCCTCGCAGGGCAGATCGCCTCCATCTGGACTTTGCGGTCTGCACGCCAAAAAGGTACTTTTGTGGGCTGCAAAACTTTGCAACTCGCGAATTCGCCCTCTCCAACCTCGAAATAGAATCCATTCGCCCGCAGTATGGGGAACAATTATGGGGGATGTCCACTGTGGCACTCGGAGGGAGCCACTTCCTGACTCGATTACAAATGGGCCTTGTTCTCCCTCTCTTCTCCCTTTGTCGGTCGCAAGTTTTGATTTCCAAGGAGCAAACGAATCCAGTGCAGGAGATTCTCCACGCCATTGAAAGAGTTGCAACAATATTGCTTCGGGTTGATTTCACCCATGCACCTTTCTCTTTCCTTCGCTATCGCAGCCCGTGGGATCAACAAAAGATAGTTCTTACCACTTTCAATCTTCTTCCTCCGCGTGACCTGCTTGTGTTTTCACTTCCTTTCTTTTCTTTTTTTTGCGGAGTGCTCCTCCGTGCCTCTTGTGCCATTACCCTTTCATTTTACGAAAGAACCACGCTGACAACGCCAGATATGCACGACAAGAAGGACAAGTCACTCGGAAGTACCACCAAGGTATTTTCCTGGTTGCCGCCCGTAGAGCAGATATTTCGCAGTGACATTTGCGCATGCTTAGCTGCATCTCTGGCTTCACCAGACCTGGTAAGCCGACAGAGATTCCATGCGGCTCCCTCTTCCCGACCGCAGATTATTTGCCAATGCCACGTTATCTCTGTCTAAATAGTCTTTTTTTTTGGCATCATTAGATGCTTTCAAACCACATCTGATATCGAGAACCCCCCCTGGCGTGCGCGAATGCGTGTGATGGATATAGTATTGGTTGATATGAAGTACTATCAAGGTACTCCCTCCACTGTAAATAACACGCCCTGACTCAGTTGTTGACACGACATGGAACCCTCTTTTGAGACAAAACAATAATCATCCGACACCTTTGAAACCGGGGGAATTGTTAATGTGGCAACTCCGAGGAAATCTCGGATATCCCGATTATTGTAGCAGTTAGATAATTCATCTGCATACTAATTCATATGTTGTACGGAACACCTTGTTCGCCGCTGCCGAAAGCCGAAGAGCGTGCTTACAGCGTTGTATGTTGTTTGTCTGCCGGGAAGCTCTCAATCATTTTCCCTGGAATTAAGTGGTAGATGCCATGAATGTCCGCCTTGATCAAATTTCGCGTCTCTCAAATATTGGTTGACTCAAATCTATACCCATCTAGTCGGTTGGTGTGAATAACATTCGCGGCTGAGGTATGAAAATATATATAACGGCCGCCACATATTCAAAACATGGTCAAATTGCTCCGAGACCCGACCGCATGGGCCTCCTCTATATCTTGATTCGACAGTAGATGAACCAAGTTGAAAGCCTCCAAACAATAGTTAATAAAAGGTTCTTCCAGGAATAATAATCTCATCGTAAAAATTCGACCCAAGATCTTGGTAACGAAATCTCGATTAAGCTCATCTATTTTTGACGTGTTTTCGCCTCCCATGATTAAAGATGACAGCTCGCCACCACATCCCGTGGCCCCACGTTATCGCCGAACAAACTCCGCAATGATGTTTTGATGATGGGGAGATGAGGGAAAAAAAAGTCAGCCTGCAAATCACATGATGATGGCTTTAACTTTCTGCTCGGTTGAATACACCGGAAAAAAAAAAACTCTGCTTGCTTGCTGACTACTACGCAAATTATGAGCGGAAATTTGCTGGAGCCTTTCGCCTACACGCTCCCGAGTTTTCGTCGGCCGCCTAACGAGGGAGTGAGTGAGTCGAGTCTTCACTCTCCATTCCATCAATCTCCGATAGACGAGAGTTCGAGAGAATCGGCGATGCCTAGAACCGGTGGTACAGCCGAACAATATATCTCATCAGCGCGTTGTTGTCGTGGAGCTGGACGGACCACTTGTGTCATGCGATGCATGGATATGGGATGCTGCAGCGTCGTACCAACCGATCTCTGACCTTTCAGATGCGCATCTCCTTTTCTTTCCTCGAGACTCGTATACTGTACTACCAAGGTAGAAGACGGCAGCCTAATAATTTCATCAGAGGGATGAGCTGGACCAACTTCGATGTGACGATACTCAGGTTCAAGGCGCTCTCCCAAGGAAAAGCTGAAAAGGTCAATAATCAGGTAACGGTCGGAGGGTTGGATGGATACTGGTGTGGTTACCCAGATTTATCCGGAGCTCGTTGACTTTTCCGATCTTCTAAGCGGCAATGCTGAGGCTCGAAATCCATGGCTATGGTTCTTGGGTTCTCAGCCTCTTCTAAAAAAAACCAACAACCAAATCCTGCCTCAGGTTTTCAACGTAGTAGTATCTGGGCAGTAACTTCATCATATGGGTTAGGCTGGCGGGCTGAGGGGCCGCATGCTCCCTTGGCCTGTCCCTCAGCCTTCGAGGCCTAACCGCCAAGGTGCGATGCAACTTCAGGACTTCGCAGACCTTGCGAGAGCTTCAACGGGGATGGCCTGACACGAAGGGGAATGATCTGCGCCACCCCCGCGTTCAGGCTGAGCCAAGACTCAAGCAGCTTGGGGCTCGGCGCAGTCGAGATTGGAAGTTGGGGTAGATACAGAACCATGCGATGGATCTTCGTTCCCACTACGTACATATTCGAGCCTCGACAAGTCCCGGCCATGTTTTTTTCCTCGTTGATCGTTTCCGGTTTTTCTTCAGGTATGTAGCCAAATAGTATGCACTGCCCAACGAGACCGGCACACCCATCCGTTCGTGCTGACGCTGACAGCTGTTCCCTCGTATCCGATCCCAAGTGACCCCACCCTTACAAGGCGGGGGATATTGCCGCATGTCTTAGAGCTATATAAAGCATACTTTTTTTTTTGTGGCTGACCCTTGGGAACTCTTAGCCGTCTGAGCCGTGGGAGGTGTTCTTCTGGCTATGTCGGAGTGTATTCTATTCAACGAGATGGCATCGCCAGTCGGCTGGAGCAGCTATCCTGGAGGCCTGCCGAGCATCATCATCATCATCATCATCATCAGCCGTAGAGCTCGAGTTGTCCGTCAGGCTGTGAGCTCGGCTCGCATCAGCCGAGCCAGTGAGACATCTGCTCGAGACATACGAGCTTGGCATGGGACTTGCATCTCAGCCCCCGCGATCTGCCAACCCGGATTGGCGCGACTTGGCGAATAAGATGCACTCGAAGTAGCGGTCGGATCATGTAGAAGCATCGGCACTGCCCTTCTTCCCAAGTCCACCCAGGTCCACTATTGTAGCCGGGATGAGGGGGAGCAAATCGCGCAAAAGCATTACTCGATAATTTTAGACCTTGGACAGCCTTGCGACCCTTGCCAGCAACTCTGGACCCCACTACGACCGTTAGACACGGGGCTCTGCTAGTCGATATGTTTCTGATCCTTCGGCACATGGACGAGACAACGTGCAGACTCGAGGGTCAGGCACCCTGACACATCGAGAAGATGCCGTGGCGATGCTCAGGCAGTCTGGTATAGCATGCCTTGAGGGCAAAAAGGTATAAAGTCGAGCAAGAATCCTCCCCAAATCGACCCTTCTCTCCATCATCAACAGCATCATCATCCAAAGACTCCAACAAGCCTTCTCATCCAAACCAAACCAAACCAAACCAAACCACTTCCAAGTCTCCAGACTCTTCCTTCTTCCCACACTCAAAATGAAGTTCACCATCACCACCGCCGTCCTCGCCATCCTGGCCTCCTCCGTCTCCGCAGCCTCCATCCCCCGTACAGGCTCGCGCACCGTCGTCCTGACAAACGAGTACAGCGGCCACGGCACCCCCGGCGTGATCCCCACGACCGGCGCCGACGTCTCCGTCCAGGCCACCTACCCCGGCGTCTACGACCCGACCTTCCGCGTCGACTCGGTCATGATCACCTCGGGCGTCGTCGCGGGAGCCAAGTGCACCATCCACGGCACCACTGCTGCTGGCAACCCCACGGGCACCCTCGTCGAGGTCAACGGCGAGCGCAACTACGCGCGCTTCCCTAGCAACGCGGACTTTGTGCCTGAGTCTCTCCAGATCAACTGTGTTTAAGCGGATCATTGATCACCCTGTGAGACGAAACGAGTCCCCTTTCATGTGAGGGTCTGAGTCGATAAGCTCAAATTGGAACATACCGCGGCTGCAACATACTACCTTTGGAACTATGAAGGTGCCTTGTCGGGCTTTGTGATCCGCTCAGCTCGTCCTTGTTTCCTTTTTTTTTTTTTTCTCTTACATATTTCTTTCCTTTACGCACGCACGCAACGCATATATATAATGTTTATATTCACGCTCCTTAATTGCTATTTTATTGGAGGAGAAGATGGAAGTTGTCAGCATGATGAAAATTCTTGTACCTAGACTTGCCAATTGAAATTGAATGCTGATCTAACCTTGGAAAAAAAAACCTGAGAATTCCCCCGACGGACCTTAAGGATTCTGGAGATGTTTTAATCACGTTGACGCGCGAGTAAGTACTGTAACTAGCTAATCAGGAATAATGCTTGCTTCACCTCGCAAGTTTATCATCCTCAGCTACTAGGCTACATATCTATGCATTCATCACCACGTCTTCCGGCTCGTACTTAGGCAAGGATGAACGAACATGTTCTATGTAGATGGCATGCATATAGTTAGTTATGCACAAGCTTTCTATACGTTGGCCGCGATGCATGCCCCATGCCACGTGGGGGTTATAGCCGTACATAAGCCTAATTATCGAATGATTAATTTCGAGGTTCGTCCAACAGCGGGGTCCAAAACTAGATGATTATACCCAAGCAACTTTTGAACAGGGGAGAAAAAAAAAGAAGTCGAAAATTTAGCAAGTTAGTCGAACACAGGCACCTTACTGCACCAAGGCCCGCATCGCACATATATGTCGGGATACAGGAGGATCCTGGCAGAAGCTGGCCAGAGCTCACAGAATCGGCCGTAAATAATCCCGAATCTGAATATCCATCTCTAGTACATAATGAATGGCAAGGCAGGTAGGTATAACCTGTGAGGGTAAGGTCTGGAATCTCCTGGATATGCGCTCGCATTCTCCAAAACGAGGCCCGCGTAGACTAGTTACCAGGTAACGGGATTTCTCACTCCGGAATCAACTGGGAGTCCAGGTATGGATGTTCATCCCCAAGAATGTTGATCTGCATAGCCCGGAAGCTCCCCCGGAGTAGATCTTCGTTCCCATCGGTGGGTTTATGTACCCACGCAGGCTCTGCTCCAATAATAATACCCGGAACACTGGAAACCAATAGAAAGTGTTATAGACATAATGGATTCAGAAATTATTTTATTTGAAACTGAAACAGCTCTACCAAATTGAGGTGCTGTGAAATCTGGTTCATCTGACTAAGAAACGCCGCTGATGCCACCAGTCGAGAATGGGGAAAGCTTAATGCGTGGATATCCTCCCCTGCGACTTTTGGGAGATCGTGAAAAAAGATTGGCAAATTGTGACAAGGAGGACATATATGTATGCCGTCGACCGCAGAACATGGGTCGCGGGTAGCCAGTATCATCGCCTGCAACACGGTGATGCTGACGCTCGCGTCTATTGGCGTCTGTGCGCGAGTTGCAGCGCAGATTTACAAGCGCAAGCTCGATGCCGATGATGGTAAGTGCGGGACTACATGCTCTGTGCTCTTATGAGCATCCGTGGCTAACGATTTGTCTGTCTAGGTTTCTTCCTTATCAGCTGGGTGGGCCTCACCTCACGGCAGCCATGGATAATCGCTCGGCACTTGGCTAACTGAACTACTTAGGTGTTTGCATTTGTGCTGTGCTTTGTAGCTATGTGGAGTATGATGCTAGCTCTCTAGTTGAGCATCCGGGGCGCGTCTAATATTCTTTCTTATAGTGACCCATTACGGCTACGGAAGACACTTTGCGCTTATCGTGGACGACACGGAGACAGTGGCTACATTCCTCAAGGTACTAGATCATCGCAGCCCGAAGACCTTTTACTTGTACCAATTTGATACTGATGAACCAGCTCAACTTTGTCACTGGAATCGCCTACCTCATCTCTCTAACCGCAATCAAGATATCCTTCTGCCTGCTATACCTCAAGGTGTTCTCGATAACCAATCTGCGCTGGCTATACTACCTGGTCATCGTGTTCGTCATCTGCGAGTTTATCGAGGAGTTGTTCGTTTACGCATTCCAATGCTCGCCTCCCAAAAAATATTTCTACCCATTCACAGTTTCAGGTACTTGCATGGACTTGTATGTTTTCTACTATGTCTCCTTTGCGATCAAGTTAATCACCGACATTATCCTGTTCCTTTTGCCTATTCCACAGCTGCTGAAGCTTCATGCGCCTACCGGGATCAGGGCAGGGCTCGTTGTGATGTTTGGGTTGGGATTACTGTAGGCCTCTCTTACCTCTTAACACCTGTTTGCGGTTCCTCTTCAGAAGCATCGTGCTAACTCTGATGTAGAGTTTGCATCACAAGCATCGTCCGCATCACGTATATCCGGCATTTCCAAGAAGATTTCACTTGTCAGTCGTCCCCCCGCGTCATATCCTACACCCGACCCCATGGCCACCACTAACCCTCTCCAACAAAAAAAAAGGGGAGCTCGTCCGTGCCTCAAACTGGTCCTCCGTGGAAGTCTGCACCGCCATCTTAATCGCCGCAATCCCTTCCTTCCGCAAAGTTCTCATCCGCACATTCCCTACTTTGCGCCGCCTCCTCCATCTGCCCTGCAGCCGCTACCACCATGAAGAGAGCGGCAGCAGCACTGGTAACAACAACAATACCAGCAACACACCACACGTGAGCCCCCTCGACGAGGGATACTTTGCCGCGACCATGGCCCAGAGGCCCGCCGACCCGATCACCCCAGACTGCTTCCCGCTACCGTCGCCGGGCCTGCCGTCACCGCGCATTCAGATGGCGTCTCTGGATGCGAATGATGGGGTGTCTCTTCAGGCTCCGGGTTCTGCGGTCGTGCCGGCTGCTACGAACACGATGCGCAGGTGAATAAGGGCTTGCCCTACACTAGGACGGAAACCATTATTATACAAGTCGGAATCACATTTCCTGTTAGACGACCAAACCGGCAAAGAGGAACTGCGGCTTCGTTCGTTCCAGGGCGACTCACATTGCACTTAATCCGTGTCGTATTAAGTTGTCATTCTCCAGGTTGCCATTCTATTACCGGGCGCCAATGTACAACATGTTGTTCACCGGGAAAGAGCGCTCTTCATCATCGGGCCAACGTCGTTCCTTCCTCTTTTAGTGGATACTCCATCGCTCCTTCCTTGAATGGAGGAAGATGGTTTAATCAGGAAAGAACGATGGAGCCCTTGGATCGTCTTCGCGCCTTCTGGGTATGTAATATGATGAGTCCATACCCATTCAGTGCCCATTGTAGGTTTTTGGCTCAGTCCCAGCTCACGCGGGTGATTGGAGAGAAACCCGCACTGTCAACTGTGCCGACACAGCGGGCTGACTATGTGATAATTCTAGTTCGCATCGGAGTGAGTGGGATTCTGTAGACCGCAGACATGAAATGCACAGTCCGCGAGCTGGAAGAGCTTCCCCACCACTCACCCGGCCCGATGATTGAGGAGGAAGCAACATGAAATTATCCCCTCGGCCGACACTCCATGAAGCTCGCTGACAAGCCGGACAATATCCGGGACAGTCGTGCCATCTCACGGACGCCACCGGCGGGTCCGATCCTGCGCTTCTCGACTGGACTATAGCGAGGGCCCGGCCAGGTGCCTGACATGAAGGGCCATGATCACCAGTTATGAACATGTCTAGGGCAGCGTTGTTGTGAGTTTTAGCGGCGTACTGCTCTATTAGCTCCTCTCCCTACCACCGTCTGTCACAGGGCCATGTTTGTATTGTCCTTCGGACAGTCCCAAGAACTTTCGACTGCCTGCCCACCGCAGCTGGTCGTCCATACTTGCGCAGTGATCGTTTCCCTGAATAACAGTTGTCCTTTCCTTTCGGGCCAAGTTTCCTCATCCTTGCCAAAGTAGATGAAATGACCGTGATTCTCTTGCTAAATAGCCCAAACGCAGCAGTAACCGTACAGAAAAGAACAGTTGTCTCTTCCATCCCTTTCGCACTGGCCCCCATTCCTTTCCACTATAACCGAATGCCCTCTCTGCAACACCCAATACCAATACCTGTGAGCATAACATAATAGGTAGAGAGAGGTGGTCCATTCCACTGCACTCTACACCAGCACAGACACTGCTACGTCGTGCAGAACCAACAGCCAGCGCGCGCGCCCTGTCCCGAACAACTGAGCAAGCTATTGATCAGTAGTACCCTTGACACTGTCTTCTTCCTCGCCACTCGACGGAAGCGCCACACCCACGTGGAGGGCTGGCCTGTCAATGTCATTGTTTTTGTAGCTTTGCCCCCCCGCGAGGATTCAAACATTAACGTAATGTCTTAAACAGAATAGGCGAGGATTTCATAAATCAGAAAGCACATACGTACCTTAAAATTGCAATCGCCCCAGGGGCGAACATCATCGGGAGATCGAAATCAACCGCGAAGCCAAGCCAGCGCTTCACGAAGCAGCGGTTTATGAGTCCGTGGGCGACCTGTGGTTTTCTCGTGTTTTTAGAATCTATACGCGGAATTGAGGAAAGAAAATAGCAGGAAGGACTTAGTAGGAGGGAGGAAAATACGTACAATAACGACATCAGCGGGGGCTTCCCCATTCATAGAAGGCCTGTGGATATCCTTGATTTGCAAGATGAGCCTGTCCAGCCGTTCGGTAATTTGTTTGCTCGATCTTCAAGGTATCATTAGCGCCAGCCCTATAAGCAACAAACAAGTCTAGGAGGGGCTCAAAACACATACTCTCCACCCTCACACCCATCCCTCCAGATATACCATTCCCTCTCCAGATCTAGACCCTTCTCCTTTCTCAACCTCCTGATCTCCTTGTCAGTGAGCCCCTCATAATCGCCATAATCCCACTCCGCAATGTCCTCGGTGTAGGTAACATCATCCTTGCATATAGTGGTAGTAGTCGGTCTGGACGAGAAGAAATCCTTTAGCAAGATTTCACAAGTCTTTGCAGCACGTCTCCTCGGGCTGACAATAACATGCGTAACGCGCGATGGGTCGATGAGTCTCCCGGGGCCTATGAGTGTAGCTGCCGCTGAGGAAACCTGCTGAGCGCCTGTCTCCGTGAGCCCGATTTCTGTCGTGCCTGTGAACCGGCCGGATTTGGCCCATTCGGTTTCTCCTAAGACATGTTGCTGTCAGCCAGCAAGTTTAATTAAAGGTTGGATTAACGATTTTCAGTGTTGTTAGACACAGAACAAGAACTTACCATGGCGGACAAGGAAGACCCGAGGCGTTAGGCTATCTCGGTCGGACATGATGCTAAGGTATCAAACTGGGGTGAGGTAGACAGAGATGAATTGTGATGGATAAAAGATGAAAAGACGGCGGGTTGGGCTGGCGCTGTCCACTGGGTGAGGCTGGCCTTAAAAAGATGCCGATCGGATGGACTGGCCAGGATGTTGATTCGGAGTCTACCTGCGTTCGTTTCACCCTTACCTTAGCTCGGGCGCTTCCCCTCTATTCCTTCTTATTTTGCTGCTTTGGTTGACCTTTCTTTCCCCTCATCTATTTTAAGTACGGCTAACAGGGAGGGCGCTTATTAGTCTGGTCTGAAATCAGCTGTAGGTACCTCTTGCCGGCAAATTCCAAGCTTAATTAGATTGCTCTGTCTAAACCATACATGTTCGTCTGTTCGATCGCTGTCAGCACACGAAGCAAACACTCTAGTCTAAGACCCGGAACTTTTCTGCAAGTCCTCCAATTGCAGCACCTCTTTAGCCATCATCAAACGCCACAGATTGCGCAACATTAGGATCGGGAGATGCAGAGTAGAAGGGGCTCTAGGCATGTACCAGAAAGGAGGACCGACGCTGGGTACTAGGTATAATAGAATAAGGATGTGTTTAACTACTAGTCAAGCAGACATAGACGACGGACAAGGTTGTCAATAATATAGATGAAAAGGTGAATGGCTGGGTTGAACAGGCTTAGCTTCCAGAGAGAGATCAGCTAGTCTTTTATCGAGCCAATATACCCTTCATGTTTTTTATTTCCATGCATATACAATAGAGAGACCGACTGCGCAAGTGCCATCCGGGTCGAAATGCTTTCTAGGTACCTCTGTTCGTCGACGTGCCAGGCGCAGTCCTTCCCTGCCCTCACCAGGGAAACGTTGACCCATCCCAAACACGCCACCCCCCGCCAACAGACTCCCTCGTCGCCCCGTCGACGATCCCCAGAATCCCATCGACAGTCTGCTCCACCGTCTGCTCCGGCTTCGGCGCCCCCAGCAGCTTCACAGCCTGCTCGCTCATATCGGTGTCAACCCAGCTGCAAGAGCACCACCACCAGCATGTCAACAGCGGACTTCTCCAAATGAGTGATAAATCAAGTAAGAACAACTCACCCCGGATCGGCCACAAAACTAACAATCCCTTTCTCCTCCTCCTCAAAATGGATCTTCCGCACAAGCCAGTGCAGCATCGCCTTGCTAGGCCCATACCCGGTATTCGGGAACGGCCTCTGTATCATCGCCCCGATGGTGCCGAGAGCACTACCGATACCCACAAAGACCGGCTTGGGACTCTTCGTGAGCAGCGGGTACGCCGCCTGGAAGAGCGTCAGCGGGCCATACGCGTTCACCGCGATGTGTTCCTGGAGTGCAGCGAGCGGGACGTCGCGCACGAGCGAGTAGTCGCTGCTTATGCCCGCGTTCGCGATTATGGTGTCGATGTGGGTGATCCCGTGGACGGGGGATTGGAGGGTGGCGATGGCGGCTGCGGCGTCTGTGGGGGATTTCGAGTCGATTTTGACTGTTATTAGGGTTGAGGTGGCGGACTTGGGGAGGGTGGTAAGGGAGGTGGAGGATTCGGCTTCGGGGCTGCGTACGGCCGCGATGACGGTTGTGTGTGGGCGGGCGAGGAGCGCTGAGACGAAGCCGCGGCCGATGCCGCGGTTCGCACCGGTGATTAAGTAGATTGTGTTGGACATGGTGTTGAAGATTGGGATTTGGGATTGGGGAGGACAAATCTGGAGGGGGATCTGGGTTTAGAAGAGAAGGTCATGGCTGTATTTATAGGCTCGTCGGAGACATTCACGGGGAGGGGCGCCTGAATGAGGGGTTTCTTGCTCGGCAATATCTCATCTTGCGACCTCAACTGAAATAAGAGATGATAGGCAGCACGCCTAAAGTATGTGTCCGAGATGGAGGGAGCGGAGAGTTCTGCCCAGCCTGATGTGCATCTTGCCCGATGAGGTAGACAATTAGGCGTTCCACTATGTACTGCCCCCGGTGCAGATAAAGCCAGGCTCGAAGCTCAGATTTGGTCTCATAATTCTATAAGAAAAGCAACCAAGCCATGAACTACGGTCTCTGGAGTTATGGCTGCTACTTACAGGGTCAGTATCAGAGTCTCCAACAAGCGGATGAACACCTGCAAAAATCTCCGACTTTGTCTCCGATCGGGAAGAATGATGCCTCCGCCCGAGGAGGGCAACATTGAACTTGCCGTCAGAGGCCTAAAGAGGCTGAGCTGCAGTTTCAACCGTCGACAGTTATGTAGGTTGTCTGAGCTCAGGACGCGCCACATGGCTTGGCCGCAGATCAACTGGGGATGATCATCTGGGTAAATCAAGTCTACTTACAGGGTCCTCACAGTGCTTATTATAAGTACAAGCTCAGTGTCTCTTGTCAATTGGTATAATTCCATTCATAAACGCGTGGATATCTAAACGAAACAATCTCAGCTAGTTCCAGAGAAGGACGCCCTTCAGAGCCTTTCCTTCCTTCACCTCCTTGAACGCCCGCTCATACTCGGCGACTGGGTAGTATGTCACCATCTTCTCGAGTGGGAAGCGGCCTTGAGCGTGCTGCTCAATCAGATACGGCAGGAACTGTTCGAATGTTAGTTCTGCGTTGACGCCGACCAAAGTTTGTCGGGGTACTCACCTTCTGCGTGTCACTATCCCCCTCGCAGCAGCCCAAGTACTGCCGACCCATCACCAGATGCGAAAAGACATCAACACCCGCACGCACACCAGGCGTCGGAGCCCCCACCGTCGCCCCTTTGCCCCTCGTCCCCAAACAATCCAACGCCTTCTCAACAACCTGCGGAATCCCCGCACAGTCCACCGAATAATCGACCCCATTCCCCCCGGAGATCTTCTGAATCTGCGCCACAACATCGGTATCAGACCCAACCACCGTATGCGTCGCACCAAGCTTCCTCGCAAGCTCCAACCGCTGCACCTGCAGATCCACCGCGATAATGATCCTCGCACCACGCATCTTCGCCGCCATCACCGCACTCATCCCCACAGACCCAACCCCAAAAACCGCAACCGATTTCCCTGCCTGCACATCCAGCGTATTCAGAATCGCCCCGGCCCCCGTCTGGATCCCGCACCCCAGCGGCGCGAATAGATCCAGTCGCGTGTCCGCGGGGACTTTCACGACAGACGCGCTGGCCACGACCGCGTGCCGTGCAAACGAGCTCTGTCCGAAGAAGCTGCCGTGGATCTTCGTCGTCGTTGAACTGGCATCGCTAGAGGAGGCGAGGAGCGTTGTGCTTCCGTCGGGACGCTTCTGGCCGAAGTTGCGGGATACCCATTCCGTGCAGTACGCGGGGTGGCCTTCATTGCACTGCGTGCAGGACCCGCAGTGGTCGAAGGAGAGGAGCACGCGGTCGTTTTTCGTGACGTGTGTTACCGTGCTGCCGGTTTGGAGGACGATGCCGGCGCCTATCCCGACACAAGCCGTCAGTACTCAGCAGTAGAGGTCTGGGGTGTATACGCTCGAGATGCCAGGAGTGCATTCTTACCTTCGTGTCCCAACACGCTAGGGAATGCCGCAGGCAGTGTCCCATTCATGCAGGAGAAATCAGTGTGGCAGATGCCGGTCGCGTGGATCTCGACCAGTACTTCGTCCGCCTGGAGGGCGTCGAGGGTGACCTCCTCCAACTTCGGAGGGACATTTACCTCGTGCGAAACGAGGGCCTGAGTTGTGACTGCCATTGTGTGAGAGAGAGTAGGAATAGGGGTATCTTGAGAAACGAAAAGCTGAGAGAAGAGAAGACTGTTACACACATCGGAGGGGAAACCGCAAGAATATATGCACAATCCAAGGGTATCTTCAACTCCCCTTCCTCCGATCCGACCACATCGATCGTCGTCTAGTATTACCGAACAATCGTCCAGCCAATGCCGAATCCCTGCGATGATCCCCCAGTGTAACCCGCACTGCGGACCCGGAGCCAGACTCGAAATAAACGGAGGAGGAGAGCTCCATTTCCCCGCATGACCCCGCACGCAGGCAGCGAAAAGCAGGCTCGAATATTGGGCGAGGGTAGATAGCAAAGTACCGAAATTCGTTGCCGGAGCGCCGCGATCCACAGTGGCGATCCCCTGGTTCCTCCCCCGGACAATCCCCGAATCGAATCGTGTCCCGATCGAGGGGTTCCAAGTCCAGTCGACAGATCATTTGGGTATCCCTCGCTGAAGCGGAGTTAGCATGGCCTTGTTCGGACACGCTCTTGCGGGGATCAGGTTTTTTTACTACTTATTCTGCGTCTCGACTACATACATATAGTGCAAGAGAATTGACTGACCACGACAGACGATGGCCCCTCCTCTTTTGCCAACCAACCCTTGATCACTTTTGCGCTTGCGGAATCGCTATTGCAGTCCTCTTTGGAAATAAGACTAGGCTATATCGCAGTATCCGTACAGTATTTGTAGCTCCTTAGATGTAAACCCAATTACAAGACATGCCACTTAACGTCGTAAGTCTCCGGCGTCTCATGTACATAGGGGGTGATGATAGTTTGTAATCCAAAAGGTGCCGGCCTTGACCAAATCACCCGTGAGAGTCTCCTTCAACAGCACTCCATCCGTCGGCCGCCCATAAATGCAGACAGACGGCGAAATTGCGTGGTTGGGGATAAAAATGTCACATCCACTGAGCAAGGTCCCCCGTCCCTTTCTTGTATGTCTCCTCCAAGTGGTACATAAGTGACCTCTATACCTGCTACGATAGCATTATTATGGGCGGAGCCTCCCAGAGCGCGACTACTGCTGTTGCTGCTGCCCTGTATAGGACAATAATCCCCGCCTGACTGATATCGACGCTGTAATCCGACTGGATAGCCCATGATACCCGGACAGAAGGGTGTGCGCGAGCGCAGCCATGCGTACCCCTCTGGGGTACTCCCCGCCCTGCCCGCTGCCTTGCGTGCCAAATGGCATTCATTACATAGCGTCCCTGCTGCGTAATCCCAGAGATAATACGGTATACCAGCTTCTGCGTGTTCATCTCGCAGCCGTCCGCAGTTATGCACATACTTATTCTAACCTTGGTAGCTAGTCAAGGTATGTGGGTAGCAGAGGTCGGCGTGCGTTCAGCGAGGCAGGTATGCGCACAGAGGGCACAGAAAGGATGGGGATTTAGGGTAACTTCTTGAGAGCAGGTCGCTCAAATACAGAGGCATTTGACTAGATATTTTTGGTATAAAGTAAGGGATATAAGATAACATGCGGAGTTTTCTTTGTACCTCTAGCAAAAGTCCATTAAACAAAGAGCAGGCAGAGAATCTAACGGTAGATTATAAGCCTGTAGAGTCCCTAGTATCTAGTCCGAGCAACTAATCGATGACAGGCTGTTTCATGTTCGGTTCCATGGCGAGTCTGCGTAGAATCGGATCAGCTACGGCCGTGCAAGTGCGGTTGGTTGAGGCCGGGGTGGTTCGTGTCCAGGTTTTGCTTCGCTGCCGGTAGAGGTAACAACGGGGATGATATATCGGTGTTTGTTGCTTCAATTTCTGCACCTGCATGAAGGGATTGTAGCTATCTGCGGGAGAGAACCGCGCCACTTCCTTTGATGAGCGACCGTTAGAAAGGCGTCCGAGGGGGAAAAACTAGACGCATTCCGGCGGGGACCTTGGGACGTAATGAATACGCTGCGGAGGGGGAATTGAAGGGTGAAGGCTGGGCGTATATGGCGATTGTAACCCCTCGCCTCGGAGGTAGGTGGTGTTCGACAAGGTGGTTCCAGTGAGCTCAACGCTTCGTGGCTCTCCTTGCTAGACGTAGGGCTGGAATTGGAGTCCATCCTGCTGCACCTCCACCGGGCTGCTCAGCAACCTCTTAAGTGAGTTCAGAATCACAAACTCCATTTTCAGTTTTAGAGACTGGGAGAAGCCAGAGTACGTGATTCCCGCCCCTGTCTTGGGGATCAGGACAGTAACTACCAGCCCGGCATCCAGTAGTATAACCGCAATCTGAACAAGGATCAGGCGGACCAGAATTATCCTGCCTATAGGCCCCCTTACTGCAGTGATTGGGCGTAGCTCGCGGATCGCTTGCACGATATACACCCCGCAAAGTAGCATCTCCCGAACGACCTAGAGAATCGTGAACACGCCAAGCAATTGGTGACGTCGTGCGACTCGACACGCGGCAGTACTGCAGATGTAGTAATACGTCTGGGCGGGCAGCAGGGCCACAGTGCTAATGCTGATCATGACCAAGATCGTGCGGAGTACGCGAGGACTGTGCGGGAGGACAAGATGAAGGCGTGCGTATAGAACCAGAATTAGCCCCGTGGGCAGGGCTCCCACCGAGATGGCCCAAAGCGTTCTGGAGACGGTGCCAAACTTGAGAACGAAGAGGTAAATATAGCAGATGGCTAGATGGGCGGCCAAAACAATGGTGGTGCCTACGCAGCTGTAGAAGTACAGACTGCGGGGCCGCTTGAAGATATTGAAGATCAGGAATATCAATTCAAAGACATTGTATGCGCCAATGGAGAGGAAGACGATGGACACCGTGTACCAGGCATTGCCCGGGGTCAGGCCGAGCGCAGCGCTGACCATCATGCCCGCATGTGTGAGATGAGATGACAGAAAGGTGGATGAAGAAAAAAGCTCATGGTATGGAGGCACCAACTGCTCACCGGCCCAAGGTTGGAGATCATGTATTCTTAATGTTTGTCATTTCATAACTTCCTTTTCCCTTTATTCGCCCCATTCGCACATGCTTTTGATCTGCAGTGGGCGTCAACAAAGAACGTCAAAAGTCCAGGCCCCATGCACCCTATCATCTCCACGGGCTTTTTGTTTTGCTTTTTTCTTGACCGTGGGCCAAATCTCGGCGAAAAGAAAGTTTAGAGCTGAGTGTAAATCCTTCCGGGGATGTTTCTGTACATAATACGTAGGGCGATCGGGCAATCGCATGGTGCACAGCCGCGTTTGGACTGGGGTTTGGTTTCAGCAACTGCACGTCGTAACCAACACCTGCAAACCCTCCAATTGTAGCGAAGAATGTAGCTGGTTTAGTAAATAAGGTTCCTTGAGTGTCTGGCTAGTTTAATGAGCCTTTGTTGGGGCGTAGGGTGAAGCAATGACGTTCTCATCATATATACCGATGGCTCCCGGCAACAAGTGTCGCCATCAGTCCCAGGCAGGCGCCCCCCCCGGCGCAATGGTGCAAAAGATGGCAGACGGGAATGAATACGACTAGCTGGGGGGTTGCTCCGTGCTAATTCCTCCCCGCTCGGTGCACGATTGCTTTAGTTGTGCGCTCTGCAGAAACTTACAATGAGTGCACCATTAGAGTGAGTTTCCGGTTGTTTTGGCTTCCCCATATCACTTGATTGGGAAAGGAAGGCCAGCGTGCCAGCGTGCCAGGATGATGGTGATGATGATGACGACGGCGGACAGGAGGAGCAGAATTAGGGCGGGCGCAAATACTGCGTTCATCGGGGGTATGTAGTAATCAGGTGAAAGCAGCCTGACGGGGCGACTCCAACTCCCAACAATCCCGCAGAGCAGAGCTGGGTTGCGAAGTCATCGCAAGCGTGTTCTGATCAAGCGAGCTCGGGGGCAGATCCACGGGGCAACCCAACAACCGCTTGAGGGCATCCAAGGTAGCGCCTTCGACCCTAAGCTTGAGAGCAAAGACCACGGTAACGTATCCAATGCGCGTAAACCCCGACCGAAACGCCACTGTGATCAACCCCGCATCCAGTACAATGACGAAGGCTTGAACGAGAATAAGGTGAATCATGACCTTTTTCCCGGCGCGGCCCTTGATCGACACGATGGGCGTCAGCTGCCGGATTGCCTGTACGAGGTAGATCATACACAGGAGGATTTCGCGCACGGTCAAGATGATCAGCAACGCGCGTATCATTGTTCCGTTAGAGGGTGTGTAGGTTGCGCCGTGGTTGAACTCGAAGTATATCTGCGCGCTAAAGCTGGCTAGGGAGGATAGGATGAGTGAGATGAGGATGGCGCGATGGAGCCGGGGGTGATGGGGTATGACAAGATCCAGGCGCGCGTATAGAACGAGATGCTGGGCATTGATTACGACTGCAGCCGAGATGAAGAAGAGGATCCGGACGGTGAGACATGGAACTCTGGGGAAAAGGCGTATGTAAGCGCATACACTGAACACGGCCTGGGAAAGTGTGGCGACGAGGCTGCTGTAAAAGTAAAGGCCGCGGCGCTCGAATGTGGTGTATATCCATACGAGGAGCTCGACAACAATGTATAGAGAGATGGCGATGAGCGAGGTAGCAGTAATGAATCGGCCGTCTATATTTTCACCGGTTGCTATGAAAACCATGTCTCTTCGTGAGATAATAGAACAGTTGCATGGATGGGAATGTTTCATCTCAGTTTGCGTTTGGGAGGCGCCAGCCACATCTTATGAGTCTCCAAGCGTGGACGCTGGAAACAAAGAAAAAGCACTGGGCGCCCTATCAGCATCCCCAGTTAATAGCCTCTGCTTCCCCCACTGATGATCTCCAACACGGACTGATAGCCGAATTTTGGATTATTGCGCGAGCAGAAAAAAAAATGGGGTGTTGGTTACCGTTTCCTTTGTCTACGAATACTCAACAGCTGCAGCCTCGAAAAAGCACCGTCCCTGAATATTGTCTGCTCCTGGCTAGCGAATCATCTGGCTTCCAGGAGGTACCGAAGCATGTTCTTTGTAGTTGTCACTCAGGACTCGGCACTGCAGACCGGAATTGGCAGCTGATGCGCCGCAGCACCTGCGGTTGAGCTCGGCGTCGTCTGATCGTTTGGAGGCTTGTGCTTCGGTGAAACCGGTCGAAGTATCCAATTAGGGCATAGGCACGTTACACTGCACTTGGTGATATAGGTACAGCATAAAGAAAGCCGACAACATCCTCCCCTGCCCCTGCCCCTGCCCCTGACCCCTCCCTACCAACCAACCCGCCCCATGGCCAAGAACCCAGCCTGCCACACTCAATCTCAAATCTCAAATCTCAAATCTAAACCTGAAACTCCGCCCCCCTCAACACAGAAAACCTCGCCTCCCCACGAAGCCCATACCCCTGCAACGGAATCCCCTCGTAAATCCCCTCAAATAACTCCCCGCCGCCACCCGTCCTCAATTCATCGATCCGGATGCTAACCGCGTTGAACAGGTTACTCGAGGCTTCTACGCGGAGCGTATTCTCGCCTGTTACGAAGTATTCTGACTCCAGAGGGAGGAGGATCTCGGGACGGGAGATGTCGAGGGGTGGTAAGGGCTGTCCGTTGAGCCACCCGCGGATCAATGAGGGGGGTTTCCCGAGGTTTATTAACAGGGCGAGCTGTGAAGAAGACGCAGACAGCCCAGTGTCTGCGAGTGGGATTAAGGGCTCCGAGAGGGTGAATGAGGTAGTGTAGATGCCCACGCCAGAGGCGTTTTGCACAGCCGGGATCTCGCTCCAGGGGACAAGGGTCCCTTGTTGGCCGAGTTCAAAAGTCTCGATGACGGAGTACGTGTTTGAAGGATCTGTGTCAGGGACCCAAGATTCGACAGTAAGATTCCAGGGCTTGAGCTCGATTGTCGGGAGACTATCTTCGAGTGGTGGGATCTCGATATCTTCGCCGGTCGACAGCGAGATGCGTGCCGCTGCTGTATCGCGAATGTACGCCAGGGGCCTGCTCTCGTTCGTCCAGTCGAGCTTGTGGATATTCGCCGAGTGCGATGTCGCATGCACAGGCTCGTTCTCATCCCCGCCGCAAAGCTCATGGAAGACGAAGATGGTAGTCTGGTTCCCGGCGAGGGTGACATCAAGCGTGATACCTCTCTCACCACGCTGGTACGTGCTCACGCGGGCCTGTTCACCTGTCCATGCATCGAGCTGGTAGGGGACTTTGTCTTCCGAGACATCGAAAGAAAGCGTATACGTCGAAATCTCCGCCTCCTCCTCATTAAAAAGAAAGACCAGATCCGCGTCATCCGTCTTGCGCCAGACAGACCACAACCCCGGACTAGGAGTCTCACTCGAGACCGCGACACGCGGCTGCACACCTAGCGAGACAAGCGCCGCAGGCAGCGATTCCTCATCGGAGACAACAACCACATTGTCGAACCGCGCAAGCGCCTCAATCGACTCCGTAACGACATCCTGCCCCCTCGACCCAATCGCGATCCTCGGCATCTCCCTAATAAACACAATCGGCAACCCCTGCCTCGCAAACTCAACCACGTTCCTCGCCGCCTCGTCCGTGATACACACCTGGTGCGCAAAGACAAGGGCCCGATAGCCCGGCCCCTCATCCGGTGCCAGAACCCCATCAACAACATACGCCTGTAGCGCCGCCAGATTCGTTGCGCCCAGATACTCATACGAAAAGCCCACGCGGCGCAGATCATCCCCGGGATACTCCTCCGTCGCAACCCAGGCAGGTTTATACAGATAGAAGGCGACATCGCGCTGCACGCGGCCCGCGCGGAGCACAACCTGGTTTCGTGCCGTATACAACATCGAATCATTCAGATACTTCCAATCGGGATACCGCGGGTTCCACCCGTCGCCCGTGAAAAACCCGACTGCCGTCATCCCCGGCCATGTCGTGCCGACGTATTCGCCGCTGTAGGCCATTGCTTGGATCGCGATGCTGTTTACACCGCCAGCGAAGCCGAGTTTGATTTCGTGGATGAGCTCGCCGGCGGACATGCTGTAGGCGGGGAAGACGGAGCCGAGTTCTGAGGAGATGATGGTGCTGGCGTCGTTGAGGTGTGCGGCGCCTGTGTATTGCAGGGAGTGGTCGATTTCGGGGAAGGCCAGGGATTCAATTTCGGGGACGCTGATGTGGGAGACGCTCCCGGGCTGGAGATTTGTTTATCTATTGTTAGCTTGCATGCGATAATTGAGTCTTGGGTGGGACGCACCATATCCAACGGCAGATGGTACGCTGTCTGCGCAGAATGCGTCAGGCCAAGCGTGCGCGTCCACGCTTCAAACGACGTAATGTACTCGTTGTACCCGTCCGACAGCGCAGCGCGATAGTCCTGCATGTACGAGCGCTCAGTCGAGTCCTCCGCGCCATCGGCGGGGACAAACGTCCGCGAGTAGGGAGGGTACTGTCTACGGTACGAGTGGACCTCGTGAAACATGAGCGGCAGATACTTGATCGGGCTGTAGCCGTGGAGGCGCGTGAACCGGTCGAGGAAATCCTCGGACCACCAGAGGCCGGCGGCCATTTCCATGCTGTCTTCGATTGTTTATCCAGAGTTATCAGTTTTCTGCGACCACTACCCCTATACGGCAGCTCGGTCGGGTTCAGGCTGAAGCCAAAGTTGTAGAAGGGGAGCAATTGGATTCCGCCGCCGCCGACTTCTTTCACGGCTTCGATGTCGGCGACGACTGATTCGATGGGGACTGAGGCGTCGGGAAACCTGGTGTAGAGTCGAGGGTTAGCGTTGCTGATGGGAGGGGTTGGTCAGGATTGTTTCTTACCAGTAGCGGTGTCGCGTACGATAGTTTGTCGGGGGAGAGGTGAAGTCGTTGAGAGGATATTCGGCGAGAGAGGGCGTTATGCAGGCCAATAGCGCAGCGAGCGCACATCCGTTGACCATGTTGAAGACAGATGAAAGAGATGGAAATTAGGAAAAGCGACGCATCCGTCAAAGGAATCTGACGAAGCGAGTGTACACAGCACTTGATCTATTGACCACGAGCAGACGTGGACGCCTATTTATTATGCTACCCTCGACACGCTGCCTGCCTTGCGCTCTCCGACCTAGGCAAATATAACTAAAGGAGGCGCAATAAAACTAACCACCAATGACATCGAATCAAGCTGAGAAGGTGAAAATAGAATCCATAATGAGCTCGCAAGATGTGTCCCCTCCCAGGAACGGCTCCCCAGGTCGATGGGGATTGGCATATGCAAGTTGCGTACGGAAAGGGTTTAGCTGCTGCGTAGGGCTGAGGCTGTTCATCTTGAACTAGTAATTTTTGAAACAGAGTTGGATTTCAAGGGCAGATGCAGATGGATGTGGAGATGAGACAGCGCATCGACCTCCCTCTTCCTTCCTTCGGGCATACACAACATTTTTCGTAGTGTAAGTGTACGCATCTTGGCGCCATTAACGGAATAGGCTGCCAATGCAGAAAATACGGGCTGGTTCCAGCCGCAAGCCAAGGCAGACCAAGTACCAACCAACACTCCCAGTGGATCGGCCCTCTCGAAGCCAAGAAACCAGCGAGGATGATCCTGCGCATCTTGCATCTGAAAAGGGTTTGGCAGGGAATGTCCGGCGTGGTATACAGGCTTAGCCTTAACACGGAGCATGCCGGCCGTTGTTCCTGTACGGGAATGATAACTCGTAGATCGGCCTTGTTGAGACTTGGACATCTCATTTCGCAGACGGCTGAGCATGTAGCCAAGAATCGCATTCAGCTGGTTAACTTCCGGGTATAGCCTCAGGGTATCTGGTGCAGGGTATAAAGGTAGCGAGCGATACATGTCTGCTCCTTGGTTATCAACCATCAAGTACATCCATCTCTCTTCATTTCGACCTCGCAATGGCACTCTCAACCCTCCTCAGTCTCGCCCTCACCCTCAGCCTCAGCCTCAGCCTCACCCTCCTCCCGACCCTCGCCCTCTCAGCCGCTACCCCAAGTCCAACCTGCACCCCACCCCTCCCCTCCACCCTAACAAACATCGTCTCCTTCGGGGATAGCTACACAGACGAAGGCCGGTGGAACCACTACCTCACCCACAACCGCACCTTCCCCCCCGCACGAGCGCTCCTCCCCGAAAGCACCTCCACAGCCTCGGGGGGGGGGGCTCGTCTGGCCACGCTTCATCGCGCAAAAGACCGGCCTCACCTCCCTCAACTACGCAATCAGCGGCTCAACCTGCTCGCACTCCATCGTGGAGCGCAACACCGCCGCCTTCGGCGCCCCGCCCGAATTCCACCTCACCTTCGCTTCCGTCCGCGAGACCCAGATCCAATCCTTCCTCGCCGCCCTCCCCTTCGAAGAAGAGCTATACGCCGGCGGCGCCCGCACGCCCGAGAATACAGTCTACACGCTCTGGGTCGGCGGGAACGACTTCGGGATCGGCGGGTTCATCAACGGGATGAATCAGAACGGGACGACGCTGACGGATCTCGTGCAGTGTAATTGGGATGTGTTTGATGAGATCTATGCCTCCGGTGGGCGGCAGTTCGTCGTCTTTGGTTCGCAGCCGCTTCAGCTTGCGCCGCTGTATCTCCCTGGGGATGTTCTCCCGATTGACCCTGACTCGAGCTGGGATCATGTTTCGACTTTTGGGGTTCCTGATTATAACAAGAAGATGCGCGAGTATACCACGAGTGTGAATACGATGCTGCGGTATGGAGTGCCGTTTCAGGGGTTGAGTGCGCGGTGGCCGGGGGCGACGGTGAGCTTTTTCGATGCGCATCGGCTGCTGGTGGATATGGTTGAGAAGCCCGAGAGGTATCTGGAACAGCCGGTGAGGGAGGTCTGGGAGATCTTCCAGGGAAGATGTACGGATTTTCTCATGACGGATTGTGAGTATAATGAGGGCCCGCTCGGCGGGTATGTCGGGTATGATGAGCTGCATCCGAGTGAACGGGTCGAGGAGATTGTTGCCGATGAGCTGATCAAAGTGCTCGTGGGGACGTCTGAGTATGGCGCTACCTACCAGTTTTGAGCAGTCACAAATGTAGCAATCAAGGGGAAGTGGTAGTGAGGTGCGGCCTGTATACTTTGTCAGACATTTGATTGAAAAATGTATTCGATTCGATAATTAACACGCTATTGCACTCCATTCCCATTCCCATGCTCTACCAGTAAAACTCCGACCTCTTCCGCCCTCTCAACCCCCTCAACCGTCCCCGTCGCAATCGCCTTCATCGTTCCACTCTCATCCCTCGTCCACTTAATGGGACCAGCAGGAACCCGCCCCAACGGCGAAGCCCAGTCTATCGCGCGATGAAGCTCATCATCTAGATCAGGGAGCATGCCCGTCTCATACGCGAACCCGCCGCCGAAATTGCCCGGGATGCTGTCGTGGTTGATTGTCTCGCTCAGTACAGAGTAGGCTTCGCTGCTCGTCAGCACGACGATCTTCTCGGCTGTCTTCGGATCGACGAGGCCCTTGAGGATTTTCCAGAGGGTGGAGAAATAGGAGGGGGCGTTGCAGGCCTGTATATGAGTAGATATTCCGTGGTTAGTGGACACTCTTCATAGCTATCGTCGTTGTGGCCATATAATTATGTAAAGAAGATAAGACAACTCACGAAAATCCGATCAATCGTCTCCGGATAGCACGTCGCAAGCAACCAGCTAATCTCCTTTGCGAAATCCCTCAAATCCCACCCCTGCTTCAGCGTCACGGACGACACGTCTACAATGTAGACTGCTCTCAGAAGATCTTCGGAGGAAGCACCGACACCAGTTCCATTTTCACTTCCATTCCCATTCGCAGTCGCACTCCCCGTCCCCGTCCCTGCCCCTGTACCTGTTGAGATCTCCCCACGCACGGCCTCACAAAACGGCATCACAAATCTCGTCAAACTATCAAACCAAACCAGCGCGCGCTGCACCATATTCGACGTATACCGCGAGGCGATCCCGTCCTGCCTCCCCGGGGGGATGTCGCGCGTCGCGCGCCAGTGGGCCATATGCTCTTTGCCCAGTGCGGCGACGTCGATCATCAGTAGGGGGCGGCCGTGTATATCGCGTCGGCCGGTCCAGGCTGGATACTATACACTCGTTCGGAGGGATTGATGTTAGCGAGTGCTCTGCGATCGAGTGGTGGTTCGTGCATTCGAGGAGGTGGTTAGGTTAGTGGGTGCGAGGTAGCGTACGTACCAGCCGTCGAGTGTCTTCGTAGTCTTCGACATCGATCACGTCGTAGAGCGCGAGGGCCCCGTTCTTCGTGTGGAAGTCGGTTGCTTGCTGCAGCTGCTCGAGGGCTTGACTCGGGTCCATGTTCTTTGCCTGCAGGAAGCGTCTTCCATTTTCATACCACGGCTAGTTAGTCGATGCTAGGCGATAATGGGTAAAGTAAGGGTATGTTAGGTAGGTATATTGGGCAGAAGCGCTCACAAGAGTGTATGCTCGTCCGTGAATCCATCGTGGATGTCCCCCTCCTTCCAGCCCTGGGGCTTCAGCAGGCCCTTTTCCTCGCAGAGCTTGCGAAAGGTCGCTGTTGCGGCTGCGTCGTTTGTCGTGAGTCCGACCATGGTTCGTTTGTCGGGTAATCCTAGAGATTAGGTCGAGTGGGGATAAGTGGGCACCGCTGAAGAAGAACCTGAAGGTGGGAGATAGGGGGAATGAGGGGGAGGAGCAGGAGGAGGAGGGGGGAGCGAGGGGCTCAGTCTTCAGCTCGGAGGAACATGACGTTGTGCAACCCTGCAATGTCTTACAGAATGATCGAGGATCGACTCGTGTCGCGCAGACGCGATCGGCGCATACTCTGGGGCTGGGCCCAGAGGCTGTGTCGATCATGGGTTCTTCAGCAGTTCTTCTTCCATCACGATGATCGAGAATTTCTTATCTGACCCAAATCCACGTACTGCATCCATCGGAACATCGACGCGCTAATCGTCGTTCATGAACCATTCTGCTCGTTCCTAATGACATCAAGCGATCTCCACGGCTCGTCGCTCGCGATGGGGACTGTGCAGTGCAAGTATGGAGCAAGTGGACCCTGCGCCGAACGTCATATCGATGCAAACCAGAGTTCATCGCGGATCCATCGCGCCGGTTCCAAGATTTGTCTGCCAACTCTATCTCCATCTGGTCCCTGGGACTGGGATGTTATTGGGTCAGGAACAGATAGATGTACGGTAAGGGATGGACGAGTCACAACGTAATAATGGAGGAAAATCGCTAGCTGGATGAATAGCCATGTGAACAGGGTACTCGATTCAGAGTCCGAATTCGGGCAGTATTTAAAAAGCCTTCAGTACATAGACAGGAAAAACAAAACAATTCACCTCATTTCGAACTATACTTAATATCCACAAAATGACACAACCGCAATCCCAATCCTACATCCACGCCGACGAAATATCCTCCCCCGTCCCCCGTTCAGCACCGGACATCGCAGGCTTCTGCTTAGGCTACGAGCTGCGACGACACCGCGCCGAAGACCAGGCAAACGAGGGCTCGCGGGCCTGCCGCGCCGACTGGGAAAAGTACATCGGCCCGATCGAGCGCTGGGGGTCCTGTAACCCCTGGGAAGGGCATTTCGGGGCGGTTGTTCTGCCATTCTGCAGGCCGGAACGCCTCGCTGTTATATGTTATATTTTTGAATGTACGTTACCGGAAAGTATTGGATGGATTTGGTATGCTCATTACTGATTCTGCTACCCGCTAGATGCGTTTCTGTATGATAGTGTGGTCGAGTCTGCGGCCAAGTCTACAGTGTGTTTCCAGTCTATTATACATAAGCAACCGCAAGCTAGAAAGCTAATTGAACCAGCTAAACCCAGACACGGATAACATCGCCCTCGACGAGACTGAATACCGCACTGTCCGGTCGATCCTCGGCACGAAGCAGATCCAGTCGAAGATGCTGCTCGAGCTTCTCGCCATCGACAAACCCTGCGCAGAAATCGTTATCACCTCATGGAAAGAGATGATCGCCACGACCGCGAAGCAGGATAAGACGCGGGCTTTTGATACCTTGGAGGAATATGTCGATTATCGCATTATCGATACGGGCGCTCCGTGAGTAACTACCTACCTACCTCATTTTGATTTTGTAGCTAGGTACTCGAGCAAGGAACTAATACATCTCATCTCCATGGCAGGTTCGTCGATATGCTTATGCGCTTCGGGATGGGGATCCTCCTTTCACGCGAGGAACAGGAACGTATCGCTCCGCTGGTGAAACCATGCTACGCAGCTCTGGGTCTCGCGAATGATTACTTCTCGTTTGATATCGAGTGGGAGGAGTTCCAGCGCGACCGGGCAGAGGGCAAGAAGACCGCGATGACGAATGCGGTCTGGTTGTTTATGCAGTGGGAGGGGCTGAGCGTTGAGGATGCGAAGCGTCGTGTACGTGAAGTCACGAATGGCTATGAGAAGGAGTATCTGGGGAATGTGGAGGAGTTTTATTCTTCTGCTGGTGAGGGGAAGGAGAATCGGAAGCTGAAGGAGTATCTTCACGCGCAGGGGCATCAGGTTCCTGGGAATGTCGCGTGGAGTCTGCGGTGTCCGCGATATCATCCGGATCTTTGTCAGGAGGCTGCGAGGTTGCTCGATGCTACTCCAATCTCGCAGACCTCTGGGCAAGCAAGAGCGTATAAGGCAGATACCGTCGACCGCGGTAGGAGTCTCAGCCACTCGGAATCAGAGGACTCTGAGGGCTATGAATCTCCGACCTTCTGGTCTGGGTCTTCACGATCCTCATTCCGGTCCTCCGTCTCCTCTGTCACCTCTTTGCAGGAGAAGGAGAAGGGTCCTGAGATACGGCAGACACAGCTCGGTGATGAGGTAGTTATTCCCGCGCACTGAATGCACAGGTACAAACGCTAACTTTAACTGTCGCAGATCCTCCTCGCCCCGGCCGAGTACATCAAATCCCTCCCTTCGAAAGGCGTGCGCGAAGCCTTCATCGACGGTCTTAACGTCTGGCTCGTCCTCCCCGACCACCGCGTCAACCAGCTGAAGCGCATCGCACAGACGTTACACAATGCCTCGCTCATGTACGCCCCAACCCCCCTACAGAGTTAACCTCAACAACGCAAGCCACAGCTAACAAATAAACAATCCCAGGCTCGACGACATCGAAGACTCCTCCCCGCTCCGCCGCGGCAGACCCGCAACACACACGATCTTCGGCGTGGGCCAGACGATAAACTCGGCGAATTACCTTCTTGTCGACGCGATGGACCAGATCCGCCGACTGGGCGATCTGCGCTGCCTGGATATTTACCTAGAGGAGATGCGGAATCTCTTCGTCGGCCAGAGCTTTGATCTCTACTGGACCAGACAGGGCGAGTGTCCGGCCGAGGGGGAGTATCTTGAGATGGTTAGGCAGAGTATGTTTCTCTCTCTTCTTTGTCGATGGAGAATGCTAACAATGTTATCTTTAGAAACAGGCGGTCTATTCCGGCTCCTCACGAGGCTGATGGTGCAGATTGCGCCTGTGCAGCGGAAAGAGTGCGTACCCATTTGTATCCCCGAGGACAATAATATCTCCAAAGCTGACTATCTACCAAATCTAATCAGCCTATCTCCCCTCCTCTCATCGCTGAGCAACACCCTTGGCGAATTCTTCCAGATCCGCGACGACTATAAGAATCTAACAGAGGAGGTGAGCATTTATGTAGCCCTCCCTTACTTCAGTTTCCCTTTTAAGACCAAGAAGCCCCTTGCTAATCTGCTATTGTTTGATTTTAGTACACCGACCAAAAAGGCTTCTGCGAAGACCTCGACGAAGGCAAATACAGTTTCCCACTAATCCACGCACTGACCGCGCATTATCCCCAAGGGGGCCAAATAGCCGTGCAGCAGCAGCAGCTGCTGCGCGGAATCCTGCAGGAGTCCCGGCGGACCGCGTTTGTCAACGGTGAGAAGAAGCTGGATGTGCCCATCAAGGAGGCATTTCTGGAGAACCTGCGGCAGGCAGGGAGTTTGCGGTATACCGAGGCCAAAATGGGAGAGCTTTTGGAGGAAATTACGGATACGGTTGCTGCGTTGGAGAGGGAGAGTGGGTGTGTGAATTGGGTGGTTAGGTTGCTGATTCAGAGGTTGAGGGTGTAAGAGTATTTACTGTTTTGGACGAAATGCAGTGGGGGCATGTAGTCTGTACTAGATTAGAAGGTGCTCTCGTCATAGTGACATTAATGTATCCTATAATTTGATTATTATTCATCTTCATTGGGGCATAACTATGTCATCTTAGCAGTCGTTGTAGGGCTGTTATCATGATGATGTCATAGCAAGAGAGCCTCTTATATAGAGCCACCACTTCCACTTCAATATAAAATTCTTAAACAAACAAATCTACAACTAAATTAAAATAACTACCAAGATGCCATCGAAAAAAGTCCTCATCATCCTCTCCGACGCCACGACCTTCCCACTCAAGAAGCCCGCAGGGAACGAGGGGGGAAGCGCAAGCACAATCGTCGACCAACCTACGGGCTTCTTCCTAATGGAGCTCGCAAAACCCCTGCAGAAACTCCTCGACGCAGGTCACGAAATCACCTTCGCCTCGCCCAAGGGCAACGAGCCCGTGCCCGACCCAAACAGCGAATCGCTCGCCGCGTTCGCGGGCAACTTCTACGAGCGGCGCCGCGAGAACGAGCTCCTGGAGCGCATGAAGCGGGAGAATGGGTTCTCGCGACCGCGCACGCTAGCTAGTATCAGCGACGACGAGCTGGGGACTTTCGCGGGGCTCTTCATCCCCGGCGGTCATGCCCCGCTGAGCGATTTGGGCGATAATAAAGAGCTCGGCCGCATCCTGCGCTTCTTCCATAGGGAGAATAAGCCTACGGCGGCGATCTGTCATGGCCCCTATGCGCTGCTGAGTACGAAGAGTGGCGGGGACGGGTCGTTTGCGTACAAGGGGTATAGGATTACCTCGTGGAGCGATGCGGAGGAGAAGGTGATGGAGACGATGCTGGGAGGGGAGGTCGAGAAGGTCGAGTCGTCGCTGCGCAACGAGGGGGCGGAGATGGTGACGGGCGCTGGCGAGAAGATCGGGCAGACAACGCTCGATCGTGAGCTGCTGACGGGGGGGAATCCGATGGCGGCGGCACAGCTGGGCGATCGGTTTGTGCGCATGATTAGCGTCTGATCATTCCGTTAGCTTCGTGAGTGATGGCAGGGAAGGGGGCTGTATGATATCCAATCGTGATTGCAATTTCAGGCATATGCGCCCAGTTCGTTTGTCGCTCGAGATACTTTTGCCAGTCCTTTGAAGTCAATTCAGGGCCGACCCTTCCTCGCGGACTAGTAGCGGACGGGCGCCGACACAACGCCCTCCATCTTGAATAGGCATTCAATACTGTAACTATAATCCTTAATAGGCATACAATACTCAAGCCTCCCGAGGGCCAGCCGAGGGTCGAAGTTAGAGTGCACATTTACTCCGTACCATGGTTCGGTAGCACTGTGGTAGTCAACACCCCAGCAAGGGAACGGGTGCGCGATCAGACCGAGATCTGCCATTGAGACCCTGGCCATCAGCAGACAAAGAGCATGTTCGCGCGCCTCTGAGCAGGAGATCTCAACCCCAGTCGCCAAGAGGGAGGGCTCCTCGTTCAAGTAACAGACAGCCAGGCTTAACGCTCTCCCCCTGGCTTATGCTCCGGGGATGGCAACAAAGAGGAGAAGATGCATCATCCCTGACAGCCTTGGCGAACAGATGGTGACATGGACAGTTTGAGGAGCTGGTGGCTTGCGATAGGCGGATAAACGAGCTTTCTTTGTCTGCCAGCGCTGATCGCTGAAGCCTCCCCTCCAGCTCGCTCCTCCCACCGGTCTGGACCAGGGTCGGCGAAACAAATATGAATCAAATGCCGCGCCAAAAGTTCTGTATCACCGTAATCTGCGCATGCTTTTTTCCTTCTTCCTACCGGCAGGCAGGATGTCGAGTGCCGGGCAACAAGAACTACACCAACCCCCTGGTCGCAATGATATGGTCGTCGCGGGCCTGATCCTCCTCGGCATCGGTGCGTACAATGTCATCGAAGTGATTATCTTGCTCTTGCGCATATTCCGGGGTTTCTTCTTCTGCTACTGTCTTGTCGCCGTTCTCAGCCTTGCCGGTCTCATCGCCAGCTGCTCGGTTTTCCTGTGTATACGAGATTTCCCGGGGTGGATGAGGGCCTTCTGGAGCGTCTGCTTTACGGTCTTTTCAACTACCCAGGCCCTGATGCTCTGGACTCGCCTTGGCTTTGTTATCCCGAACAACCCGCGTGTTGTTCGCACATTCCTTATCCTCATTATCATCACCACGGTCGTCTTGATCCCTTTACAGGCCTATCGCAGTTTGGTCCCCGAGCCCCGCACAGACCCCATCCGGTGCCTGATTGTTATTATCGTCGCTGTCCGCGAGATCGTACTTTGTGCGATTTACATGGTCCAGGCATACAGGGAGCTGGGCACAATAAGCCTCATCAAAGGGCCCGCTGGAAGAAGTGTTATGTGTGATATGATCGCAGTTCAGGCCCTCGTTATTGTTTTCGATGCGGTGCAGGTTGGAGTCACCCTTGCAGTGCCAGAACCGATACAATGGGGTTACACATGTCTGGTCTATGCGCTGAAGTTGAAGATGGAGTTTGCCGCTTTGGAAACCTTGAGGAAGTTGCTGAGGAGTCCAGTCGAGGTGAATCAGGTTGAGCCCTGATCCTGTACGGAGTTCCAGCTCCAACCACAGCCACAACCGACCATGCAGTACCAGAACCTCTGTCTGGAGGGGAGGCGACCGACCGAACCGGCAATCAGCCGAAGTACGATGGATGCATCATGCCACTTGATGCGTGACTAGATCACCATCGTGAACGTCGACATTTTAGCAATGCCCCTGCCCCTGCCCGGTCCCAAGAGCGAGCCGTTTAGGTCACACACATTCATGTCATTCGACGCGTCTCCGAGTCGCTATATCGAGCATCGGCATCGCAACGACACTGCTCCGAACCATCCTCATCATAGTGACCCTAGCACGAATTCTCATGAGCACTAAGGCGACTGCCTAACCCACTATCACCATGGAGAGCTACTGCCACCATTCCCCGGAGCGAACGTCTAGTGGTCCCCACGGGCACAAGCGCGCGAATCAACACACCCATCGGACGCCCCAAGCGCAGAGCAACCCATTCCGCCATAGCCCGTGAAAGCGCCATTCCCGCGGTAAGCTGTTTCGAGGTGACAGGCCTCAGGCGCTGCTGGACGGAAACAACATAGTAGTGTGTTGGGCGTACGCAACGGTGCTATGCTGTAGCTCGGTGGATGCAGGGGACGAAAGTATCCTGTTTCTCCATGAAGCTCTCGAATGAGAGACTTTCGGTGGTGGTGATTACGAAATTTGGCGATGAGTAGATAGCTGAGAAATTCTAAATCGAGTCGGTCGAGAGGATGTGTTAGGTATTACTAGAACAAGCTTAGTAGCAGTAGTCCATCGCCGATATCCCGTAGCAACTGTGCCGGAAGTATGATATCAGCCACGCCGTTATCCCATTGTGAAAGAAAGGGATCGACCTGGCAGTTCCGTCCGCCCAAGCCAACATCTGGCATGTCCTCCAATACCTGCCCCTGCTCGTTTGGTCAGATGAAATTGTAAGAGGCCATGAAGCTCACCTTGTGAACCTAGGGATAGAATAGGTGTGAGTTGGTGAGGTATATCTTGAGCAACTAGTCGACGGTTTTTTAGGGCGGTAGCGAGTAACCGTCGGAGGGGAGCGTTGGCGGGACAGAAGTGTAAGATACATTGCAGGACGCAGGGGATGTGGTAGATGAAGTTGCTAACCTCTGTCTTGTTCGAGGTCCCTGGTGCCCTGGGGCTACCTGTGTGCATTCTTGCACCAGGGATGCCAGTGACGTGCGACTATAATATTGCTCTAGGATATCATATGTCAGCGACAGGGGCACCAATGGAACTGATCGAGCTGGGCAATGATGATGTAGCAGGAGACGGATAATGCTGGCACCGGGTGTCATTTCGTCGCTCTCTTTCGCCGACTAGATTCTCACCAGGCGTAACAGGCACGGATCTTTCTGGAATTGGCAACGAGGCGATGGCATTCGGCAAACAATCCAGTGCCACTAGAGGGGGAGCGACCGAGCTCTCAAGAATGGAGATGTGGCCGCGCAGCGATTGGATATAACTACCGTTGTTAGACCCCGAAAGCGCAGAAGAATGGGCAGCTTACGCTCGCTCGGTCTGTTATTTGGCAGGTACTCGCAGGGCTGCTTCACGTTGACTCCACATCTGGGGCAGGAGCCACACACCGGGCCACACCCGCCTGTCACATCGCACCTTCCGTTCTCGACACCTCCTGGACGCCAGAGGGCCCTTCTTGCCAAAGTCTGCGGCATCACTTACGGTAGATGTCCCCTCCATCTCAAGCGCTCAGTGAACCACCGGGTTATGGACACACTTGCTCACCCTCTCGCGTTCTTTAGCACCCTCAAACAAGATCGTCTCGTGGAAGTTTCCGTTCGCATTATGACCCAGCATGAGCTTCGCGTCGAGATCGATAGCTCCGTAGAGTCGTAGTACATATCCACGTTTAGAGAGACCACATGACTCGAATCATCTGTATGCTGTAGATTCGCAAATATGGATGTTTATTTCCTATCCTCGGGCTCGTAATATCGCCTGGGACCGCGCCCGTGATGCTGCTGATGGTCAGGCTTGCAGTTCGAGCGACAATCCCACTAACTGACTTAGAACTTTGAGGACATAGATATCGGCCCGCATTTCCACAAGGAATATGTCAGAAAATTTCGAACACGCGAGTTTCTCTTTGAACTTAATCTCAGATGGAGTGAACTGGGTTGGATCCATCACGGTAAGTCCCTCTTGGACGTCGCGACGAAAGGAGAGTTGTCGACATTGACTGTACTTGGCGACACACTTTAAGGAGCGCTAGAAAATCAGGCAGAAGGAGAGATAGAATAAAGACGATGAGAAAAAACATACGACTTGAAATCTAATTTGCAGCTGCTGTGTGTCAAGAACTGTTGAACAAAGTGCCTGGTGTTTTCAGTCCCGCATGGCGGCAGGTCGCTCGAGCGACCAGTCATACGCCGACCCAACACCGTTCTCCAGCCCAACGGGGTGGTCCAAGTGCTCTGCGGTGTGTTGGAAGGTATCAAACGAATTCATTAGTCCGCAAAAAAAAAAAAAGAGAGAGAAGAAGAAGGTATGTTAAAAAGCACAAGCTATGCCCCAGTCAAGGCAAGTCTTCCAAATTTCAACGCGCGGGCCCTTGATCTTGGGCCGCCAGCATTCCCGGGTACCAAAGTCCAAGAAGAACCGTCAAGCGCGGCTGTGTAGTTGTCCCTCCAACTTCCCAGGGGATAGCCCGGGATATCTGCAAATTACCATTGCTGTCTAGCCTCCGGATGGCTATCAGTTCTTGGTCGGTCAGAACACAGCCGTAACGTGCATTGTGCCTACAATTAGAGAACATTATCCCGAGATAGAATCATTAAAACCTGTTTACATGGTTCACCTATCTAGTTCCTGCTACTCGGCGCCCCCTGACATACACATTTGCTACGTTGCGATCGTCACCCGTCATGATGTACTTCTCGAACAGTCTCCTCAAGGGGTCCTTGTCTTCTCGAGGCGTCATCGCCGACTGCAAACCAGTGGTAGTTGCTACCCAGACAGCATCAAACTCCTTGCCAACTGCGAAGCTACCGATTTGGTCCTCGAGACAAAGAACCTTTGCTCCCCCCAAAGTCGCGAGGTAAAACACCTCCTCGAAAGATAGAGCCTTGTCCTTGCCCTCTGAGAGAACTTCACGCGCATTCGAGGCAATCATAGCTTGTCGAATAACAGCGAGCATCTGTGATGCCCAACCACCGCCGCTATCTGTTCCCAATCCGACCTTGATACCGCGACGCAGAAAGTCTCGTACCGGAGCGACCATAAAGCCGCCGCCGACAGTCATATTGGCAATGGGACAATGTGCGACGCCACAGTTTAATGTACCCAGTCGTTCTTTCTCGTAGTCGGTCATGATAGTGCAGTGAGCGAGGATTGACCGAGCGTTGAGGAGACCATAGCTCTCGTACAAGTCGGCTTCGCTGCCGCCAAACTGCGGGAACAGTTCAGTGGTCGCGTCGATCTCTTGCTGAGCTTCGTTGAAATGTGTCTGTATCGCCAAAGTATCATCGCGCTTGACAATGTCGCCCAGGCCTTGCAGAAGCTCCGGTGTGCAGGAGATAGCGAACCTCGGCGTCACGACGGGCTTTACCAGTGCGTGTTCCGGGTCCGAACAGCCAGGAAGGCCACGGATGTGCTCAATGCACTCTTCTGTCTCACGTAGTGAGTCCCCTGCACTCTTCTCGCAGATGTAATCCGGCGCATTTCGATCCATATTGCACTTCCCGACGAACGCGCGTTGCCCCTTCTTGTTGCATATATCCGCCAGGATCTTCGTCCCCTCAAGATGTCTCGAGCTATAGTATGAGGCCGTCGTGATACCCTGGCGGAGGAAATCGTCCACGGTGTGCTCGTACATTTCGGCGGCATACTCTGGGTCGGCGAACCGCGCTTCGAAAGGGAATGTAATCTCGTTGAGCCAGTCCAGAATGTGAAGACCCTGGCCCAGACCCCGCATCGGCCATTGTGGAGCGTGATTGTGCGTGTCGACGAAGCCGGGAATCAAGAACTCCCCGGGAGGGAGGCGGTGGATCGGAGCGCCCGCGGGGATTGCATTGGTGGGGATTTCGTTGATGGACTTGTAGAAGGCAGAGATGCGACCGTCGGTGACGATAATGGTAGCGTTCTCGAGGGTTTCAAGGGTTTCAGGGTTGATCGAATGGAAGACAGCGCCTTGAAAGACGAGAATTGAGGCCATGGTGGGCTGGATAAGTAAGGACAAGCATGATGACAGCGGGGAACTTGTCTTACTTAAATAATGTTGTACCAAAAGAGGAGCAACGGTGTCTGGCGATCGATCATCTCGTCGGAGTTTGCCTATCGGACCTGAAGTGGGGCGGAGGGTGGCGCTGAGTAAGTTGGCAGTGGCACGTGATCGGAATGGATCCCTACTACGGAGTATTGATACGGCTCCGGCTTCCAGTCAACACTGCTGCACAATCATGGCTCACTTGGTCGCAAACACCAAGCCGTTTCGAACGACACAGCGGGCACCACGGAGCTGTCGCTCGTGCGCGACTCGAAAAGTCAAATGCGACAAAAAAGTACCTTGTTCAACCTGCATCAAACGGGGAGAGGCAGATGCTTGTACGAGAGAAATGGTCATTGTGCGGGGTGAAGTGAGGATGTAGGTCAGCTGCTCTCTGGGATGGGAGTAAACCTGCTGAGCCGTGATATTCATCGCTTAGGTGGCAGGATGCGCCTCATATACCCACCTACGATGATTTAAACGATGAAAATCAACGGCTGCGATTTGAAATCGAGGCTCTCGGAGCACAGAGCAGCCGACTAGACAGCACCTCGCTCGAATCTCCTTCAGCGTGGCCGAAACGCCATCACAGAAGCGACCACGATGAGGAAGGTCTCGAAGACAGGCTCTGGGAGAGTCTCTCCGCTGCGTCAACAGCAACACGACCCACTGTTTCGGAATGGACAGACGTCGTCCTGCCAAGTCGAGCCTGTAGCGAACAGCTCGTCGCTTATGACAAATTGTGGAACTCATGGGTGCATTATGCTGTGCAATATCCGCGGTTTGAGAATGAGTGCAATGGCTTCGTCTCCGCTATGGAGGCGGGGTCACCGATCGAGAGGCAGGACCCTTCTTGGATGGCCGTATACTTCAGCGTTCTAAGCGTAAGTCATACTATATTCCTTTTAATACGCTGATGTACTGAATCTAAGATTTTCCCAGGCTGCACTCCTTATGATGGGGGACGATGAAGCTGAGAGGCTAATTCTCCCAAAAGGTGTGTGGTTCACCGTGAACCAGCTGAGCATTTTCCGCAGAAGGGAGAGCATATGAACTAACCGGCTTGTTAGGCATTGGAAGCCGTCGGGAGATGTCCCGCATCTGGTATGATGCAGCCATATTTGCTCTCTCGCGTGCCGACTTCATGAGGGTCCCCAGCATCCATACTGTTCAGGCCGTAGCGGTTCTCGGCATGTGCTTCAATACTTGGGGAGATATCGACCTCGGTCAGCATATGTGGAGATCTGCTTTCCTAATCGCCCAGAAGATTGGTTTGAATACACCGTACTCTCGTGTCGCTGGTTCATGTTTGAGCGAAGAAGCCCAGCATCGGCTCTGGTGGACTCTGGTCATTTGTGAATGGTGAGTCATTATATCACTCTTGCCCTTTGGCTTCACCTGTTCTCTACCAGAATCTGGCATACGATTTGATGACCACGAGTCAACGCTCCGTTCCTATTCCGTCACTGTCTCCGAGGCGATGGGTTAGCATATGATTGTTGTTTCCTAGTTGCTGATGTTCCCGGGTCGGAACCAGGTTAAATCTACCATATCGACCGCCTGTGATCGACGACGTGGATTTCGATGTACCTCTTCCTCGGGCCACGTCGCGGGAGTCAGAGGAGGAGGCTATTTACGATCAGGTTCATTACCACATTTTTATGGCAAGATCAGCGACTGTCGTGTACCGCTTCCGCGCTAGGATTCGAGCAGGCATCGAATCCAACGAGTTGACTAAAGCTGTCCGGAGCGCAGATCACGAGCTGGCGCAAATTATCGATACCTTACCCCCGCATCTTCAGCCCGATTTAGATCCTGAAAGCGAAGAGTTACGTGACTTGGAGAACAGCCAGCCGTGGATAAAATGGCAGCGCTACGATCTTACTCTGGTCCTTTTACATCTCCGACTTCGCCTCCACCGTACTCTACAGGCTCAATGGCTGGCAGATCACGATCAGTATGGCTGGGCAGAAGCGGTAAGTGTAAGATCAGCCATGAGTGTTATCTGGATAAATCGCAATTGGGACCAGCCATCGTCCTTGCGCAAGCAGTGGTACGTATTGAGGGCCTGTCCTGAAGTTATTTGAAATTCGATTTGATCCATACTAAAACAGAGGTAGGGCCTTATCCCACCACATATTTGTGTCAGCTATTCTATTTGTTCGCCAGTGCCAGACTAATCTGCACGGAGAAGCGGATGAGTATCACGAGGCGATTCACGCTGCTATTGACTTGCTAGAGAGTGTGAAGTCGTGGAACATGCTTGCAAATTGTGCAGCTGGGATACTTCGAGATTGCATACATAGCCTGCCCACCAACTAATCGTGCCCAAATGGCCGTTGAAATACTCGCTTTAGATTCATATCTACAGGTTGGTTGTGTTCATAGAGCTCTGGTTAGAGGAAGCCACACCCTTGAGACACAAACTAAACAACACCGATCATCTCGAAAATCCAGAAAGGAGACGGAGTTATCCAAATCATACGCCCCCTACCAAGTGGAAACCAAATGCCCTGCGAGCTTCTGGACCGATCTTGTGAAGCCCGACATACCCTTTCAACTTTGTCTCATCGAGGTCGTTACCTTCTGCATAGTCGGGTGAGGGCCGACCCTCCAAGGTGGCAGTCAGCTGTATTCTGACATACTCCTCATTGACCCGTGTCGTGGGGCACGAGGCGATAAACGCGACAGACGCATTCTGCTTTCCCAAATGTTCTGTGTCCACGGCGTGACAGAGCTGTAAACGATTGATGGGATCAGCAACGATACTCGCAAATGTCTGGCAAGTTTTAAAAGGATGAGAGACTCACATCACAATGCCACCAAACAGTGTCGCCTGGGTTAACAGCGGGAACGTGCACTAGACACTCTTCCAGACGGAGATGGGGATGGGAAGACCGGCTAAGGCGCTGGCTTTGTACCTTGAATGTTCCCGGAAACCACCCGGAAGAGTCATCAAGGGTCCAATTCTCTGCATCCATTACATCCAACTTTGGGTCTGCCGGAGGTCGGAAGAAAGGCCGGAGCAGCATATATGCGATGGTGGCCTTGAGGTTCGGATACATCATGATCGTTCCTTCCCTCGGGGCCGTGGGAGTCAGAGCTGTCCATCCTTGGAAAGTCCGCAACACCCTCGAGTGTGCCACGCCTTCATACAAAGCCTGATTTGCGTCTTTGCGGATACTCATGTCGTAAGGATCGAATCGCTCCGGATTACCGGAGAAGATACTGTCATAAACCCTCCGGTATGTCGGGTCAGCCCAACGGCAAAGACTGCCAGCATCGATATGGGGGCCTAGGCCGAGGAATGGCGATCCTGGGGCCCGATCGCGAACACCATCCAGGTAAACCAGAGGGTCGGAGGAGGACTCGCCGGTTGAGTCGTGCCACAGTTCATTCAGCTTGCGCTGTAGTTGGAGTTGGCGAGGGTGTGACCGGAGGGTGTTTTGAGTGGGCGAGTTGTACAGAATGAGCATGGATGGACTTTCCTTCGGCCACGCCTGGATGGTCCCCTCATTGTCGGAAAGGAAACCCTTGAGACTCGCATATAGCCCATTGGTCTCATCTTCTGCAATGGTGCCTCGGCATATGAAGGTGCCGACACGTCTAATTTCTTCTTTTTGCGCGTCCGTGAAGCCATTTTGGAGCACCTGGGTTGTATCGAAGACTGGTATGATACTACCACGCTTCTCTGCGATCTCGTCGGTAATGACACGTAGGTCATTGCACACCTTGATCCAGCTCTGGCGAAGGGTGTCGGCACCATATTCTGCAATGATTGCTTTCTTGACCGCTAGGAACTCAGGATCCTGCGCTTCCTTCGCGCCTTCGGTGGTGTATTCGGCCCAGGCCGGCCATTCAGTTACTTGCGCGGGCATGTTTGTGTCGGTGCACCCCGTCTGTCTTGAAATTCCCGAACTTATCCGGTGACGCGGTCTTGTGATTTGGGCTGTGACGAAGTGTCTGATAGCGCTTGAAACTGGGTGAGATCTCACAAGACCACGACCGTTAAATACGTTATCTACGGTGCCAGCCGGTGTGAAAGTAAGCCGGCCCACTTCACCCACTTCTCAGCGCACATGGCCGAAGACAGATGTTGGGGTGCATGTTTTAGTCAAATCTCTTATCAACACACTAATATCCATTGGCTGTCTCTAATTTGCACGCTAAAAATCTGTGGGGTAATCAAACCTGCGCGAGCTCACCCGAGCTATCTACTCCAAATTAAGCGTTTTCCAGATATTGGCATTGATAAGACATTCGTCAGTGAGGGTTGATAGCTGGGAACCGACACGGCGTCGACGTCTACAATGGATATATAAGTCATGTCACAACACTTCTGGGATATGCGATGAGCATCGGCATTCACTGATAATCATGACCTTTGAGCGCAAACACCTCTCACGATGGGTCCCGGCTGACCACCGGGTGCTCATGCCCCTGCTTCTGGGGGCAACTATCGTCAACTCAGCTGTGAGTGGTTACATCCTCCTTGAGCATAGAACTCGACCTGTTGACTTTTGCAGACTCTAGGATATGACTCGTCGGTCATGAATGGCCTTTTGATCCTCCCCTCCTACTCCGAATATTTCCACTTGACTACCGCAACCGAAGGCCTTAACACTGCTGCTATGTGGATGGGTGGAATCTTGGGTGCTTTCCTCATGCAACCGGTCCCTGACTATTTTGGTCGTCGTCGATCCATCTATATCGCTGTGGTTATCACTATCATCGGCATCATCCTCCAGGCAGCCGCTCAGAACATCGGCATGTTTGTCGTCGCCCGCATCATTGTTGGTATCGGCTCTGCAATTAGCAATGGTGCAGCGCCTACCCTACTTGGAGAGCTCTTGCCCCCTCGCAACCGTGCCCGGCTCCTTGGCCTCTTCTTCTCGTGCTACTATGTCGGCAGCCTGCTCTCGTCCGTTGTCAATTACGGTAGCCAGAACATCCAGAGTACCTGGTCGTGGCGATTGCCTTCGCTTTTGCAGTTTATCCCTAGCTTGCTTTCTGCCTTCATCGTCCCTTTTGTTCCCGAATCCCCTCGCTGGCTGATCGCTCAGGGCCGAAGCGACGAAGCCCTTGAAGTGCTTATCCTTATGCAGGGGAAGGACAAAACGGACCTACAGAAGGGAGACGAGCAGCTTCGTGAAATCAAGGATACCATTGCGCGCGAGGCTGAGGAGTACCCCCGTAATCCTTGGAGGGAGATCGTGTCTACCAAAGCAAACAGGAAGAGGCTTGTCATCCTGTGCACGTTTGGCACGATGATCAGCATGTTTGGTAACTTTATCATTTCGTGAGTTTCAAGAATCCCGGTATGCCACATTGCAAGTTGCTAACGTAATTCCCAGCTTCTACTTGACAAAGATCCTCAGCCAGGCTGGCATCACAAACACTGTTACTCAGACTCAAGTCCAAGTTATCATCAACTGCTGGTCGTTCGCTGTTGCTATCTTCGGGAGTTTTATGCTCGATATACTCGGCCGCAGGAAACAAATGTTCATCGGTGGTGGTGGCATGGTTGCCACGCTTCTTATGATCGGAGGCCTCATCAAACGTGAGTGATCCCTGAACTTGCTCTACATATCGCGCCCGCGACTAATCGGATTGTTACTAGGTTACGGAAATAGTAGCAATACCTCTGGCATCTACGGAACGATTGCCGTTATCTTTCTTTTCCAGGGCTTCTATGCTTTCTCCGTAACGCCAATGACAAGCTTGTATCCAACCGAGGTGTCGCCTTTCAAGCTGCGCACAACGGGCATTGCCATTTTCCGCGTGCTCGACTCCGGATTTGGGTGAGTTCCCTGTACGCCAAAAACAATTCTCCGTTTTGCTAACCACCATCCCTTTTCCAACTTAAGACTCCTCGCATCCTTTGCAATGGCCTACGCAATGGCAGATCTTGGGTGGAAATTCTACTTCATCAACGCCGCTTGGGATTTCGTCTTCCTCATCATCGCGTACTTCACCTGGGTTGAGACCAAGGGACTCGAGCTCGAGGAAATCAACGCAAAGTTCGAGGGAACAGAGGTGATAACTGCGGTTGTCTCTGATTCCGAGTCGCAGAGTAGTGACCCTAACAAGGGTGGTATTGTGGACAAGGCGCGCGAGGTTTAGTTAGTGGAGATAGATCTATTTGTTGTATGTGTTCAAGAATCAAGTCGTTGATGCAGCCTTCCACTTTGATTTTCGCGTATATCCTTCCTATCTTTTCTACTTGTAGCTATAACTACTATTTAAATATAAGAAATTAATATTTATAACTATAAAGTGTTACAATATATATTCTAAAGAGGCCAAGGTAACCTTTCTTCTACAAGTACTTTACATATCTCCATAAAAACTGTGGTTTTTTTGTGTATATTTTTAAAGCATAAACAAGTGGTTATAAAATCTAGGATATCTAATTGAAGCGCCAGGTCACATCGACCACCCGATTTTTGAATACAACAAATGCATATTTCAAGAGCGATTTATAGAACTTGGATAATTACTTTACTTTGCGTCAACTAGGCTCAACTAAATTACCTAATACAGAACTGGGGCTAACTAAGCTTGCGACAACATAGCGTCTACGTCCAACCTTCAACTGTCTAGAGCTGCATCATCGCAGTCACGAGTGTCGCAAGAGAGACCACGCAGAACGCTCCCACAGCAGAAGAAGACCACGCCGAGCCACCAATCGAGGCACCTGAACTGAAAACAATGCCGCTAGCACTGGGAGTAGTAGTTGCGCTCCCGGTGGAGGAGCTCGCAATGAGCGCAGTGCTCGAGCTAGAAGTCGAAGTCGACGAGCTCGAGCTCGAACTTGACAGCGTCGTCCCGTCCGAGGTGCCATTCGCCGCAGTAATGCTCGTATAATCCCCAGTCTGGTCGTCGTACGTATACGTATCGGCCGGGTTATAGTTGATGATACTAACCGACTCAACATACATATTGAACGGTCCCTCCGTGTAGTCGGTCTCGCCACCGGCCCACTCGATCGTCCCCTCGGAGTTGTCGGGGTCGCCGCCGGCCCAGATGCCGATGCGCACGCGCATGGGCGTCTGCGGGTAGTTTGTGCCGTCGACGGCGTCGGCGTAGTTGAGCGTGCGCACGAGCGCGCCGTCAATGTACCACTTCGTGGCGCTTGAGGTCCATTCGATTCCGTAGGTGTGGAAGGTGTCTTCGGGCGTGTCGACTGTGACCGTTGTGGCGCGGTCGTAGGAGGTTGTGTTCCCCTTACCGAAGTAGTTGGTTTGGATCTCGTCGGTGTAGGTGCTGACTTGTTCCTGGTAGGTTGTTAGACCTGATCAGAGAGGGAGGAAGGAAGGAAGGAATGGGAAAGCATACCCAGTCGATTTCGTCAAGCACATCGGATTCGAGGATGGCGGTGCTGACGATACCAGTGCCATTGGCAGCGCGCATCTTCACCTCGACATATCCGAAGAAGATGTAGAACTCGGTTTCGATAGTGGGAGCATCGCCCTGCTCGGTGATGGTGAACAAGGCACCGAGATCGGTGCTCGTCACGGTGCCAGAGGTGGTGTTCCAGCCATCGAACGAGGTGTCACCGGTGGTGAAGTCGGTGCTGAATCTGTACGTGGCTAGGCCGGTGTCCGGGTCGCAGGTTGCTGACAAGTCATCGTTAGTAGGGGTAATTAAGGAGAGGGTTTTGGTTCAGCACATACTGTTAAGAGGGTTGCAGTCAGTGTAGGTCTGAGCAGCGACGGACTGGATGGTCGCCGCGGCCGCAATAGCAGCCGAGTATCGATTGAACAACATTATAGTCAGTAAACGATAGAATGCTAAACGAATGTCTGTGATCTGCGTGTGGAATTCCAAAGATGACGATCCCAGGACTGACTGGGGTTCTGGAGTTAAATACCACCGCTGTGGGCGAACTCTCCTCCCTCAATCAGTGGCTGGGAGTCCACGAAGCAAGCCACGCCTTGACAGTTCTGCTAATAATCCCGACCCAAGATCCGATTCGTGGAGCAGTGGGCAGTTCCAATTATATCGCAAGTATACACATTGGCAAACGTCTCCACCCAAAAAGCTTTTGTGGACGCTGACGATTCAGCTTGCGTGGCGAGCCCCAGTTGCCTCTTGTGGTTGGCTGGAGTGCGAGTCCACGCCACATCCGAAATCAACCTGCGAGCTCGATGTTTGAGACAAACTCTCGAGTCTGTTGTTATTTATTTTGAGGAGGCGACGTAACTCGTGCCGGACTTGGTCATGTTGGCCGAGAAATCGAGAAACTGGATCCCTCAATCGTGGAGAGGAGGACATATAGTGCACGACGGACCCGGGACCGTCTCTCCAAGCGAACATAAAAGCCTCGCAAATGTCTTGGATTCCATGGCGTGGGCTCTCAACTTGCGCGGCCTTCGCTTGGGAGCTGAATCGCAAAATGCCTCAGGCTAGGAACCATGGTCGCTAGACAGCTTGCGTTAGCTTGTTGCGAAAGGACCACGCGCTTTGAAATTGGCACCGAATATTGACGCTTTTACCCACCTGACTTGATTATGGTCACGGTCATGGTCCTTGCTATGCTCAGTGTTATGATTGTGGAGTAATGTTCGATATATCAATTGTCTCTATCCCGCGACTGTCCTTCTATGTCCGCTCGAAACTCGAACGGTCGGCGCGCCATTGCTTGTATGCAAGTTGTTGGACACAGGTTCAGACATGATGAGGCATTATCATGTCGTGAATAAAAGAGGTCTATAATAATAACCGATTCTGAGTTGTTCCAGCGAGGACATGGCCTCCGTGGACGTTGCAGTATTCAGTCTCGATTTGTATGAAGATGCTGGCTGTGTGCAGGAAGAACAATCAGAAAAAGCTTGGTACTCTCTTTGGGGCGGGTGATAACCACGAAAATAAAAGAGACGGCTTGCCCAACAGTGTTTCCCCAGAGTAAGCCCCCGATGACCGCTGATCCGGACTGGGTTGGCGGACAATGCTGGTGCCTGCACTCCGTAATAGGCCGCCTCGCTACCGCTAAACCCTACGGGGCTCGCAAGCCCCTAATTATAACTCACTTTTGGCCCCCAGTCGATCGATAGTTTCTGATCGCAGTCAGACAGCGTCATAGAAAACCTTAGGGGTCTCTGTATACACAATAAGAAACCTCACCTTGATTCGTGCGGTCGGGAGCAGGATTTGCTGCATAGCCATCCCCGAATCTCGCGGCCTAAATGTCACAATGGTACATAAACAAAGGTCGCACAGCGTGGTCGAGGTACTTACTTGATCAGCTACCATCACATCGTTTGGCAAGTGTGCATTTGCCAAACTCGAAATGGCACCCTCGACATTGATAAAGGGCCTCGCTTTCGCGGCGGCTCTCCCGTTGGCGCACACTGCCACCCTTGCACAGCGAACCAGTCCGAACATCACATTCGACGATTGGAGTTCCGTAAGTTGAAGGACCCAGTCGCCTCGCGGCGTATGTACGTAGGGCATCGCTGACAGAGCCACAGTTACCCGCATCCTCCGACCTCCACTGGACCCCTTGTTTCGAAAACTACACTTGCGCCAGACTCAAGGTCCCACTCGACTATGGGAACCCTTCGCTTGGGAACACCGCCATCGCTTTTATCAAGCTGTCTGCGACAAACGTGACCAAGGATACGCGCAGCTTGCTCATCAATCCAGGTAGGATCTTCTTTCTTAGTCCTTCTCCCGTTGCGTCAATGGTCTAATATGTGCAGGTGGACCTGGGGGATCGGGTGTCGAAGTTGTTCTATCAGAAGGAACAGAGCTTACAGAAGTCGTTGAGGGCCAGCACAACATCGTCGGATTCGATCCCCGCGGTGTCGGCCGCAGCGGGCCGGTTGTAGACTGCTGGCCAAATTACCCGCAGGGACGAGCGCAATTCGAGAACTTGTATTATCCTGAGATCTCCAATGCGTCCTCAACATCGACTGGAACGCAGTTTGCTGTAGCAGAAATCTTCGGCCAGACATGCACTCCCACCGTTGGAGGCTCGAATGGCACCGCGGCGTTTGTGAGCACACCGGCTGTCGCGGGCGATATGCTTTCGTACGTCAAGGCTGAGCAAAAGCTCACTGGGTTGAACGATACGAAGCTCTGGTACTACGGGGTCAGTTACGGGACTGTTCTCGGTGCGACATTTGCGCATCTCTTCCCCGATAACGTCGGTAGAATGGTCCTAGACGGAGTTGTCGACGCAGAGGACTACTATAGCCTGGGATGGAAATCGAACCTTTACGACGCCGACGAGGCGCTGGAGATATTTATTCAGTCCTGCTTCGAGGCAGGTGAGAACAAGTGTTCGTTCTGGGGACCCTCGGTGCAGAATATCAGCGCCAGGTTGGACAGTTTGCTGTCGGGTCTGAAGTCCAGCCCTATCCCCATTGCCCCCTCAGCCGGCATCTGCCCTCTACCGATGCTGGCGACATATTCGGATCTCAAGCAGGTCATTCTTCAATCGATGTATACCCCGCTGGTAGGGTTCCCAAACCTCGCAACTATCCTGGCAGGTCTTGAGCAAGGCGATACTACCGCATATGCAGCAGCAGTGGTGAGCGGGTCAATCCCCGCAAGTCCATGCAACTACAATGTTGCCGGCAACACGAGCACCAAGGACATTGGGACCATCATCAAGTGCGTCGATGGCCCCAGCGGTTCCAAGTTCTCGAGTCTCGGCGAGTTTGAAGAATACGTTGATCTCTTGAACCAGCAGAGTGAGTTCTTCGGCGAGGTGTGGCCGAATAATGCAAATGGCGTCGCGTGCCGGTCTTTCAACGTTTCTCTCCCTGAGTCTGGAAGACTCCAGGGCTCGATTACAGACACGAGACACACGTCGAATCCGATCTTGTTTGTGACGACGGAGGTTGATCCGGTTGCGCCAAAGAGAGGGTACGTATCCCTTAAATACTCTATTCATCTTTCCCGACTAACCTCTGTGATAGAGCTTATAAGATGTCATCAGTATTCCCCGGCTCCGTTGTTCTCGCACAAAACTCGGTCGGACACACAGCTTTCGTCAGTGCGTCAGCATGTTTTGTCCAGCATGCTCAGACATACCTACTCCAAGGCGAGCTTCCTCCTGCAAACACCACTTGCCAGCCGGATGTTGGGTATTTCTAGGCGACAGGGTATGACTGTCTCTAATCCGGTAATTACACTCTGTACAGTGTGTCCTTTATCCTGGTGATATTAAAAATGGCTTTCCCAAATGGTCAGGTTTCCTCCTGCTACACACGCTCTCTAGTTAGTCTTAGTGCAATCAATACCTACGACATTGGGTTCAATCCTGTCGCACAGAAAGGCTGGCGCCAGAAGTGACATTGAAATCTTCAGCTACTATAACATGGTCTCAACTCAAGCATCCTAACCCAGCATGAAAACTATCTTCTCCTGCTGCAAAATAGCACGAAACCCCTGACCCGACTACCATCATCTCTGCACGCCACTACAGCCCTCCTCATCCTCATTTAGTCAGTCCGTCAACGCGACGGCGCAAAATGCAGTTAGTCATTTTCGAGCTGTTGATTGCATCGAAGAAATAATTCCCTCGACGCCAGCGAAATTGAGTTCTTGAAGTGTCTCGGCCCAGATCAGGTCTGTCAACACCTTGCCGTCAGTGTAAAACCAACAAGCTAGTCTGATAATGTGCGAGAGAGATTTGTTAGCGATGTAATATATTATGTATCAGACGTACACTCGACGAGTTGCAACTCACGGAGAAATCTTGCAGTTCATAAGCATACACCCATGAGACTCTTTGCCGTGTCCCAAGACAGCATCGATGTAGGTCGCCGCTCCCCTATCCACAGGCCTTCCTGCGACGGAGAAAAAGATCCTCCCGGCCAATCTCGTAGCCCCCTTAGCATCGCGTGATAGAGCTGTGCCTTTCGTGAGCCCCGGGTCAACCATGTTTATAATGACATCTTTATCGCTGATTAACTCTGCCAACCTGGCGATAAACAACTGGCATAGTAGCTTCGATACCCCGTATCTCTCTTCTGGATTCCACGGGACCGAAGTTGTGTCATCAAAGGAGGGCATAATAGGTCGTTTATTCCGGTTGGGAAATTGGCATAGATGGGACATAACCGAGTTGACGATGGTGAGCCGTGGTGTATTTTTGCCGTTAGATTTACTCTTCAAAACGGGAAGTAGGAGAACGGCCAGAAACACCGTGCTGATGTGATTGACTTGTATGGTTTTCTCGTGGCCGGTGGCAGGGACAGTTGAGAAAGTCATGGGGCAGAGACCGGCATTGAGGATGACAATGTCGATGCGTGGAAGACTGTCCTGGCACTTCCGAACGAATGACTGGATGGAGGCATATGATTCCATGTCCAGCTCCCAAACTTGGATCTCTGCAGAGGAATTCACGTCGCGGAGCTTGTTTGCTGCTACTTTGCCCCTTTCAATTGACCGCACCGCCATCACCAGATGCGACAAACCAAGGGACAGGAGCTGCCTCGCTGATTCAAATCCAAGCCCGCTGTTCGAGCCCGTGACAATTGCATAAAAGCATCCCACGGAAGGATAATCCTTCTTAGTCGGCAGCTCAATCTTAGTCCGGAATTGGTTTTTGAAAAAAACGGGACCGAAGTTCTCCGGTAGAGGAGACATGTCCTTAGATGGAACGACTTTCGCATCAACAACTCGACCCTCCCTATGTTTCTGCAGGGAGTGCATCTTGTTTCTGTTCTAGGGAATAAAAAATGAGCTGAGATTGGTGGAGGTAACGGATACTGAAGACTTGGGAATTTGAGGTGTTAATAGCAAAGCCCTGCGGCCATCTTTATATACCCGTAGAGTCCCATCATGATCCCTACTGCATCTTTTCGGCCGAAGGATAGAGCGATCATTTGGAGGTTGCATCCACTCTCAAGCATAGCGCAAATAGGTCTTCATGTCAAAAGCGGGAAATAACCTCATGGTCAAGCAGAATTTAGCACGAGACCAAGCCTAAATCGGCATATAATCTCAGGCTGATATTGAGGCGCTAGAAAACTGGGACTACAGGCCCTCGAAGACCATACATAATGGCGGACGGAGTAATTCCTGCCTAAACCGGTACATACATACATACATATGTAACCGGACACCCTAGCAAAATCGCGTCTCTCTTTCTCTCTCCGCTTCACACCTCAGTTAGACCGGATCTGCACGGAAAAATGATATTATACCGCTTTGTATACCAGCGCATTCCTCAAATCTACTATAGACGCTTGATTTTGGCTGGTTTTGCTCCACTTAAGCGCGCGTACGGTCACTCGCTTCGTGGGCGAGGCGACCTCGCCTCATATAGCCACAACTACATCGATAAGGTCGAGTTTCTCGCAGATTATTACCCTTGGGCGCGTATATCGAGGCTTCCCAGCCCGCAGACTATCCAGACTTGCTTCGCTGCTACTGGCCTTACACCGTTTGACCCAGGACGTGTGCTTTCTAAGCTAAACTAATATCTCGCTCCGAACGCCAAAAACACCACCAGGAAGGAAGCCGACCAAGCGGGCAGATCTAGCCAAATTCACGCCCGAAAACGCCTACGACTGTGACTTAGTTACAAGAGCAAGCTGCTTCCTCGCTTAGGCAACTTTTAAAGCAGCCGTAAAACTGTCCGTTAAAGATTGGGCTAGACTATTTGATTATCCAGGGATGCGCTACTTGTCCCTACCGCTGACCCAAAGTATAACGATGCATTAGTAGCGCATGAAAGCGCTAGTCTACGCAGAGCGAATGAAAAGAAACGCCAGAAACATGCACGACTGAATCGGCAGATAGCACATGGAGGAGGCGTATCTATCGCAGAGGGCCAACAGCAGACCAGCCAGTTGAAGATAGCCAGGTGGTCCAGCTACCCAGGCAGATTCGATTCGCTCGCACGAGGGGCTCTGTGTTGTGGATGTGGGGAGATTGGGCATAAGATTAATCGCTATACATAAAATCCCTAGTTTAGGACGAATCGATTCAATTTTGGTAGAGAAATTCCTGATGGTGGTGGGCGGCGAAAGAGGAGCGGCAAAGCCGCGGGGGAGTAAGAAATACGGGATACGAGATACGGGATACGGGGTCTGGCCCGTGACAGTTTGTCTCTGGGATATCATCACAATAATATTATACCTCTATTATTACCCTACACTCGTTCTATTCCTTAAGAGGAATATAATATCAAGTGGGGCGGCTCTTTTGGTGTGCATGGGCCCCAACTTCGCCCCCAAGCTTGTATCTGCCTCATTCTTCGCCTATACATATGGGGAAACAGTCCAGTCTCTATTGACCAGGGACACAGACATTTACTCCCTATTTAGGTCAATACTCTCCCGATCGCAAAGTCTATCACCTCGACATGCCCGCCACCAATTCATCGTCCGCGTCATCCGGTACGCCTAATGTGCACATTCTACATATCTTTTGAGCATAGTCTAACCTCCAGATAGCACAGTTGCCGTTCATTGTAATCACTAGCATGCAGAAGACCGATCCCGAGACCCGGGCGCTCATAAGAAAGCATGTGATGCTAGGGAAAAACCGAGGAAAATCCCGATCCTTGAACCTATCTCAAGATGTCAATAATGAGCCAACACAGCAGCAGGTCGCGTTGGTTCGGTCTCGGTCGACCGTTCCAACAAAAGTTGGCTCTGATTTGTCTTTCATACCATTTTCTGAAACGGTGGAGCCGCCTATGGTAGCTGGAGTTCTTGAATGTAACACTACTCTTCGTCTCCTCTCCTATATTCGCCTATTGTATCTCATCTAACATCTATCAATAGTCTCATCTGTTGCTAAGAAAGTCGTTTTCTCGTTAGAGTCCTGTGTCGCCTTTGACAGAACGAGTCCCTTCGTATTCATGCAGGCCTTGACATTTGATACTGCCTATCTCCATTCCATGATCTTTGCGACCCAAGCATACTCTGCCTGGATGGCTGGCCCCGTCAATTCCATGGCTAGTCGATCAGCATCCCTGCATTACATGAAGACTGTTCGCCTTCTACAGGAAAGGCTGTTGCTTGACGATGAAGCGGCAAAGCTGTCGGACTCGACATTAAATGTAGTGCTGGCATTGGCCTGGTATGCTCATGTCACGGGTGACTGTGAATCCAGTAGGCACCATATGGCTGGCCTTCGCACAATGATTGATTTAAGAGGAGGCATCGACACGCTGAAAGATATTCCGAAGCTACTTTTTGAGATCGTTCGGTCTGTTTTTCTTATTAATAGGTTCGTTCCTCCACAATGGCTGCTGACTCTGCCATAGATGTGACACAGCAATGGCCCTACACAGTGGTGAAAGGCCGTGTTTCTCGTTTAACAACATTTCTCATGAGCCGTTCTTGCCATACCTAAACCAGGCACGCTCCTCTTATCGCGATGAAACTTTCTTGGAAAACATAGACAAGAGGGTATCTAGGGCGTGGGTTATCATGGAACAATTCTGCTCGCTGATCAACCGCTCGTTTGAAGCCAATCATAAGATCCCGCAAGTGATTCTCCTGGACACCATAGCATCAGTCATGTATAACCTTCTCGATCTAAGATTTGGATCCAGCTCCGTCGACGAGGCCATCCGTCTCGGGCTGTTGGCTTTCTCTTCAAGCGTTTTCTTGCAGTGGCAAGCCGTGAAGCAATCCTATCGACACCTTGCAACAGCCTATCAGAGCTGCATTTTTGAAATTTCATCTTCAAGACTCGAAGTGTCAAGTTACCTTTCGCTTTGGCTTCTGGTTATTTGCGGCATTTCCACGTTCGATGCGCCTAACGATAATTTGAGGCCATTATTACGAGCAAAAATTGAGTTGTCTGAGGTGTCGTCATGGGGTGAGATGCGGGATATTATGGGCTCCTTGTTGTGGATAGGTTTGGTGCTTGACAAAGCTGGGGAACAATTTTTTGAATTTGTCTTATCTTCTGACGATTGAGATAGAGACATATTGGAGGGAAGGAGGGTACGACCAAAGGTACCAGGAGGAAGGGGGGCCATATGTATTGTGTATTTCCGTTGCAAGGGTCGGCTGGCTGGAGTTGATAGACATCGTCACCAAAGAGGCTATGTATTGGTGGTCATCGTCAAAGACGCGGCATGATAATAAGCAATGGTAGAGATCACGAAGAAACTTTCCTATCGAAGACCTTACCTATCGCACCCAGGAAAGCACCATGCCCTTTACAGTGCAGCAAATGTGAGAAGCAGAAGAGAAATGTAACAGATTGCCAACAATTGCCTTGTTTGCTGAGAATGCGTGGAACCTGCACTCATCCAGTCTTCTAATGGTAGGCTCTTGTACTGTTCATACTGGTATTATATAACATTTAGTATTATTACTATATGCCATGGAATGAATATAGTGAGAGGAAGGGACAAAGTCAACAAGCCCTGTTTTACTGGAGGGAAGCTTTTCCCACGCGCTTCTCTTATTCCAATGCTCTTGGTCTTGCCCTTATAGTATGGTATTATCTTGGCCTTTAGAGCTCTAGGACTTCTATTGCAAACTCTTTTATCTAATTGCTCTCTTTCCTGCTGCATGCGCAGGACCTATTAATATATAGCATTCTTAAGCTCAGGCCAGCTCTTTGCGTGGGCCCTAGTATTTAGGAAGCTTCTAAATTCCTTAACGGGCAGAGTTTTAAGGAACTTATTCTGTTATTTAGATTAGTTTGAATCTATTATAATTAACAAGTGATCTCCCCTTTATAATTATATCAGTCTAGTGAGACTATATATATTTGATTGTTGCCAGCCCACTCCAAAGCAGAGCTGCTTATAGTGCTGCACCTGGCAATGAGAACAGGCACATCCACCTTATACAGCAGGTATGAGAGTTGTAATTCACGAGTTGAGGTGTTATAAAGTCTATTCTATGTAAACAAGCAAATGCCCTAATCTATGTATATATATCTATATAATATAGATATCTAGTGAAGTCATGATAAAACCAAAATCCCAATCACGCTTCCGTCGCAGCATCATGATGATTCTCCCCGGGAGCCAAAACCGGCGACGGATTCTCGACATGCGCCTGTCCGGGCGCTTCAGCGTCTTTCCCAAAGACACCCTCCTTAATCTCGAACCGGAACTGCTCCTCGTCCTCTTTCAGCTGCACCTTGAGCTTGGCGTGCGCGTTCCACACGGGCTTGATCTCAAAGAGCCGGTCGATGGCTTCGAGCGGGATACCGCTTGTCTCGGGGATCAGGAAGAAGGCGAAGAAGAAGGCAAGGAAGGAGAGTGCTGCGAAGAAGAAGTATACGCCGTAGTGCATTTTTGCGAACATTTGCTTTGTGAAGCGTGAGACGAGGAAGTTGAAGAGCCAGTTGCTGGCTGTTGTGGCGGCTTGCGCGAGGGAGCGGATGTTTGGGTCGAAGAATTCCTATAAACAGGTCGTATTAGTAGGCATGTGGTGAGTCTATGGTCAGAGAGGACATACCGAGTTGATGACCCAGGGGGTTCCGTTCCATGTCGGGGTGTAGACGGCCTAGCCGGTATGTTAGCTGAAGCTGAAAAACCGAGAGACTAGATGATACTCACAGTCCAGAGGTAGAAGAAGAAAATAGCAGCAATGCCACCCCCGTTCAACTTATCAGTCGGGTTATCCTCCGGTCGGACAACGCAAATGTAAGCTCCAATCACCCACATGCAAATGGAACCGGTGATTGCACCGCCGAGCAGCAGGTTCCGTCGACCAAGCTGGTCCACCAGGAAGAGCAGCCAGAAGAACGTCATGACGGCCTTGATAACGCCGAAGATTCCAGTCATCCAGCCGACGTCCGAGTCTGAGACACCGATACTGGTAAAGATGGTAGGACTGTAGTAATTGATGGCATTGATGCCGGACCCGTTCTGCCAGAAGAAGAGCATGCAGCCGAGGAAGAGGCGGTACATGATGGCCTTGCGGGCGGCGACAGCCTTGAAGGGCTTCCAGAAGCCGATGCCGACTGTGGAGATTTGTTCCTCCAATGCCTGGTCGATAGCAGCAACCTCTTCGGTGATGTAGATGTCCGTCTCATCGAGCTGGCGGATCCACGTGAGGTTCTGCATGGCCTTGACGCGGCGGCCCTTGAGGAAGAGCCAGCGGGGAGACTCCTTGATCCACAACGCTCCGGCAAAGAGGAGCCCGGCGGGGATGATCTGGACAGCGAAAGGAATGATCCATTGCTGGTGTGTAGAGGGCATGTGCATTTCGACTCCGTACTACGGAGGCATCGTCAGCTATTGTCGACGAGTGAGATATTGGGAAACTTACGTTGATCCAGAACCCGACAAGTCCACCGATCTGCCAGCCCAGTTCATAAAGACCAACCAGGCGTCCTCGAATAGCCGGAGGAGCGAGTTCGGAAATGTAGATGGGAATGATATTCGACGCAACGCCGGTTCCCAGACCAGAGAGAACACGTCCGGCATACATGATTCCAAGCCCACTAGAGCCCTTTGTACCGCATTGAAGACCAGCTCCAAGGGTAAAGATAGCAGAGGCAATGACCAAGCTCCATTTGCGGCCCATGAAGTGGCCAAGTGCGTATGTGAAAATTGCTCCGAAGAAGGCGCCGGCAATGAACAAGGAGACGATGTTCTCGCTGATAAGATCCACCTGATCTGGGGTCATATCATCAAGCCCGAATTCGCTTTCGAACGAGCTCAGGGTAATCGTCGTGCCGATGAAGGCAGAAGTATACCCGATCATGTTGGAGCCACATGATGCAATGAGGGCGAGCACGTAGATGCGCCAGTTGTAGACGGCCTTTGGCGTTGGTCGGTCCTCAACCAGTGTGAGAAGACCCATCTCGCGAGTTCGGTGTCCAAAAAGATGAGCAAGAAAGAGGGATGAAGTGGTGGGAAGAGATTTTGGCGAAGTGGGAAGGCCTTCTAAAAAGCGTCCATCCGCAGAAACTTCGGGGTTTCGCTACTCCAGCCCTCTCCACAATTCCTTGGGGTTCGCGTGAGGGACATCCGGGGCATCCTGAGGAATCGCCAGCCTACGATACGCTGAGCAACTCACACGTCAATCGTAAGCAGCTCACCGCAGAGCTTTACTTGATCCAAGCGAGAGGGGCGCCCTGTCCGGGGGAGTCTTTTCCCCAGCCATCTCGCTCTTTTCAGGCGTCATAGGGCGCTCGGGACCCGAAAAGCTCTGCCGCCGGGGCAAGTCTACCTTGGGGAAGACTTTGCCGGTGAACGGGCAGCCTCTAAGCAGGGATGCAGTCCACACATCGGGCCGAGACTGGCCAGTCAGAGCGTCGTCCGGGCCGAAAAGATCCAGTTGGGCTCCATTTTTTGGCGCTGAACGGGGAAAAGCGCTTAGCCCTGGGCGCGGAAGGTGGCCGAAGTCGCAGCAGAGGGAAAAGAGATGGAAGAATCATATATTGAAGGATTGGCTGATGTAAGTGAAGTGAGGTTTGTTTTTCCTGATGAAAATCGACAACAAGAGCTGCACCTTTGGCTCTGCAACGAGACGGCGAAGCTTGACGGCATTGGCAACTCTTGGCCTCAGGAACACCCGCTAACTGCTTTGGGCGACCACGGAACCGGAATAATTCTGCATCCGCTATCTACGGAACAACGACCTTCCGAATCTCCGACAGCGTCGCGGTCGGCAATTGAACCGCGGGGAGGCGAAATGTGATCCATCGCTCTGCGCCCGAGAATAATAATAATCTCTGTTATCAATTTCCAATAAGATGTGAGCGGGCAGCCATTGGCGGAGGCTAATTTCGACGATTCATGCGAAACAACCACCGCAAGCCTGATCTCACCTCGAATCCCCCCAAATGACTCCTTTGAGCAGGATCCGGCGGATCCTCGGTTCAACTGCAAACAGGGCTGACCGACTGTCCAAAAATTAGGCTACACATGTCCAGATTGCAAGTGTGCACAGACCGCTGCCCTGAAACTCTGTTTAATTGCGATTCACACCGTTAGTTCTGGCTTTATAAGAACGTGTCTCAGGGCAGAGTGTCAGCGTTATCGACGCGACTCCCGGCCCTGGATGAACCCTGATCGACTTGGCCGATAGAAATGCTCGCTTCTTCAGCCCTGTGATAATGATGAGATCTCAAAGTCTTCGATATGGCCAGCACTCCCCAGCCCGCATCAAAGGGCCGCAGATTTCACCACAAGTCGAGGTACGGCTGCGGCCCGTGCAAACGGCGGAGAATCAAGGTACTATACATCTCAGACTCTCATGTTTTGCTTGGAAGAGAGATTTAATGTCGCCGTCAGTGTGATGAGAAGAAGCCGGTTTGTGGCAACTGCGCCCAGCGGTCCGCCGAGTGCTCATTTAAGACCCTTGCCCCTACCTCGAAGAATCAACAGCTGGCCAGAATCGCGGTCGGAAATGCGTCACGATCGATTACGGGTGTAATACCTGGCCAGGTATCTGGTCCAGGGGCAGTGATGCCATTCTGTCGCAGCGATACGCGAGACCTCGAGCTCTTCTGCCACTTCCAGATCTTCACATCGACGAGTCTCGCCCAGCCGGCCTCATTGGAGAGGCTATACCGCGAAGACATTCCTAGCCTGTCAGTCGCCTTCCCCTTCGTCGGCCACGGCCTGATGAGCATCGCCTACATCCACCTCGCCTCGCTCTCGCCCCAGGAAACGTCCAAGAGGCTTCTCGCTGAAAGCGCATTCCACGTCAACCAGGCTCTCCCGGGCTACTCGGAGTCGATCAAGAATATCACCGAAGACAACTCATCACCTCTCTTCAGCTTCGCCATGTTTGTGGTGTTGTTCACCTTTGCGAACTCGAGCGAAGAGTCCGGCGCCCTCCTGCAGTCCGCAAGAAATCAGACATGTCTCCAGGAGAAGACCATCCGAGACTTGGGCACGAGTGCGGCACGCGTCGCGCGAAGCATCCAGAACATCTTTGGCATTTTCTGGCGGTGCCAGCACTGGATCTCGTCGGGCCCGTTAGCCCCCGCCATCCGGCGGTACCTGCCTCCGACACTAAGCGAGAGCTCGATCGAATGGATCCGTGTGGAGGACGAACAACTAGCGAGGCTGAGTCGGGTGTGGGAAGATGACCCAACATTGCCACCACAGCACTCGCGTGCCCTCTCCGACGCGTTGTCGTGTCTCCGAGATACATTCGCCATGGTGACGCAGTTAACCGTTATTCCACCAGAAGACATTGAAGCGGCAGCGGCCGACACGGATACTTCCACTAGGACAAATGACCTGTCCGGCATCCACAGCCAACTATCCGCCGGCCACCTGTACGATGCGCCGAGTGTATTTACCTGGTACATCCGCCTGTCGCCGGAGTTTATTACGCTAATGGAAGAGGGGAACATCTATGCGATGGTGGTGGTTGCACACTATGCCATCGTGCTTGATAGGGCGTGTGCGGGCAAATGGTGGACGCATCGATTGGCGCAGCGGTTTGTTGCCATGGCCGAGGTGATTCTCGGGGAGGAGAGGAGGGCGTGGATTGAGTGGCCGCTGATGGTGGTTGCAGCGTAGTCCGGCTTAATTCCAAGGTGCGAACCGCGAAGATGCGGGCGGCGACAGGAGCAGTAATGGGGGAGGGAGTGTGTTCGCATGCGATGCTGGCCATAGCCCGTAAACTTGAATAAAAGCCTATCGTTTACACCTACATGATCCTCCCCCCAGGGAAAATATACATTGGTCCTTCCCAGTCTCCCACGCTACCCAGTACCCCACCTATTCCCTCCACATTGCAAGCCACCGTCCCTAGCATTTCTCCTCATATACCCATTAATACGAGACTTGGAAAAGATATGTAGAGCGGCTTCGCCTGATCCATACATAACGAAGATCTTCCCCCGCAAACGGCTAGTTAGCTAGAGCCGGTGGCGACGTCGCCCAGCCGACTTGCCTGCCTATAAACACTTATTTCATTTGCCCAAATAAGCCCACGAAATCCGCGCGCCCTGTGCCTGCGGTTGTCGACGTCGAGGCGTGATAGAGATAGATTTTGACCAGTAATTTCCGCTGAACTAGATAGACCTTAAGTAAATTATTTTAATTAATTGAAACTACCTGCATCTCCTTCCTATTTCATATTATTTATTATGCACGGAGCGAAGCGGAGTAAGCAATAATTTAGGATAATGCAAACTGCACCAATTTGTGGCTCAATACTTTATACTGCGTCAAAGCCGTTGGAAATATTGTTACGTACTCTGCCTATCCCTCTTCGACCGCTGCATACATCATCCCCAAGCCCACTAGCAGCTTATTTACACCTACGCCGGTGGCTCTACCCAGCCTGAATCCGACGGCTCCTGACACCTTAGATAAATGCGACGTGTACAAGAATCCAGTGGAGCAAACTAAATCCACTAACCTTAATTTAACAAGTTGTAAGACTTGGGCAGTTAACGCTGGGTTGGATCTGGCCACTTTTATTTCCTGGAATCCTAGCTTGTCAACAAACAACTGTGTTTTGAGCACAGACTACAGCTATTGCACGAGTCGCAACAGTACTGGTGAGTTTTCCACTTCCTTTAAACATCTTAAAGTACTATCTTGTTATTTTTTTTTGTAGGTGCGTATAGCTAACCCATAGCATGTATAGAAGAAGAGTCTCTCCTATACAGTTACTGTTTTCCGGCTAATATGAAACTGATCCCCGAAACCTCTCTTTAGCCATCACAGTGCGCATGCTATATCCAGCTCCGAGCGCAAGATCAGGGTACGTCTTCCAGACCATCGAGTGGGGATAGCAAGCAACAAGCCTAACTCCTGTGATCACCACTCGCAGGGCTGACCAACTGCACCATGTTCGCCTCTCTTTTCGACCAACATCCCCGAAAATCCTCAAACAGACACGCCAATGGTCTTCCTCCAGCTCTGCAGAAGGATCCCGCTCTCCTCATCCGTTCTCAAACCCAGACCCAGAGCTTCTCCAATTCTAATAAGTTCTAGACCACAAATCCTTCCGCTCCTTCGAATGCCAACTCTACTCCCCATCGGTGTGACCAGCAGCCCGTTTCAATCGCTTTCCCCCGCAAACCAAGGTTCAGATTCAAGCCGGATCCCAAACGAGGCTCTAGACGACTACTCTAATATTGAAGCCTCCCTCTCCAACCCGGAGAATGGGACCACGTGGGGCTTTGTCGTGTACCGGTGCACCTACGGCAATGAGCGACAATAGCAGCGCCTTATCCAGCTAATTCAATCGGAAGTCGAAGCCACACTTACGCTAAACAGGAGACTTGATTTGCTGGCTGGCCATCAGGCAATCTTCATAGAGGACGCAGCGCATCTAAACGGCGCAAGGAGCCACATCATCCGCCAGCAATTCGAGTCCTGGGTTGATAACCAGTTGCGCGCTCAAAGAAATGGTGCTTGTGAAAGCCCAACAGACCTGGAGTTGAAAATTCAGCGGCTAGCACCGCGGTATAACTTCTGCCTCTTCGTCGATGACATCTGTCTTGAGTCGCTGGATTACATGAGTATGCCCGTGTCAAGGTGCTGTGTCGGTTCTAGGGGGTTCGGGGGGAGAATGAACGGGAGTATACGGTTTATCCTGGGTATGAAGATGGGGAGACGGAGGAAGAGGAGGATGTAGGATGGATGTATAGGGAGTTGGTTGATTATTGTGGGATTTATGTTCGTCTGATGGAGGCGACGGATTGGTCCGCCTGGGTTGATGTTTTGTGATGAGGATGGGTTTCCGGGGTTTTGGAGGAAGAAGGGAATTAAGTGAATCAAGTCGCGAAGATCTCTGTAAAAGAATTTTCTGGCCGGCGGAGGCATCGTTCCTTGTGTGGACTGGGTCTTAATGTAGATGCTCGAGATAGTATAGTGGCAGGCATCAATGAACTCGGTATAACTTCAAGGTTGAGCGAAGAGCGATTTGGAAATCTCCTGGTGGTTAGGCTCCTAACTTTTTAAGGGCTATCACCAACGTTGTTAAGTCTAACTTCAACCCCAGATGTGGAATCTTCGCCACGGTTTGGGTATCTCGCACGATTTCGTACGTGGTCCTCATCCGCAAAGCTTCGAAGCTTTCTAAATCTTGCCTAATGCTAACAAGTAAGCAACCAAAGAGTCAACCAACAACCGATATATTCCAGTTTAGCAAGAGGTAGAAACATATCCTCTTAGGAATCAGATGCTTGGTCTCCCGAATAGCAAAGAGTAGCAATCAGCCTTATTGAAGCGCCGCTTGGAGTCTTTGCAAGTATCGACACTCGAATCATTCACCTTTTCAAACTACGTTGAGGTATAAGCATCGTGAACAGCAGCAGTGCACGCCAAAACGCTGGAGTATACCCGCGCAAAACTGTCAGCGGCGCTCCTCAAATCCGTCATCATTGATTTCCCTGGCGTCCAGAATGCGCTCCTATGCAGTAGAAAAAAAAGTGGACACACGACACTGATCAACTGACTATAGAGAAGAAATACAGTCTTCCCTGACAGAAAAGAAAAGAAAAAGACGATAGTTGGTATCGTAAGTAATCTGCAAGATGCGTTCACCTCCGCGCCCACCACCACGCACTATTCTGATATATCGAATCCTTCTCATCACCCACGAGAGCAGCCCACTTCTTGAAAAACCACGGCGTCACCTCCCAGCTGCGCGCATCCCAGGGCGCGCCCTCGCCGCGCCCGTGCAGGGAGACCCGCGTTGACGACCCATTGCATTGCATGCCGCCGTGCATCAGGTCAAAGCACAGCGCAGACTCGTCGAATGTTCGGTCCCGTTGCGCCAGTGCGGACAGCGCCCGCGCGCGGAAGGTCGGGAAGGGGATTATGTCGATATAGGGGTGGTGTGATACAGTTAGCTGTTCGGGGGTGGGTTGGAGGTCGGGTTTTATGCACTGCGTGCGTTCTGGGGATGGACTGGTTTTATGGATTAGTATGAATCTCACTACTGGTGGGTACCTAGGGAAAAGGAAAAGGGATACCATGGGACACTGCCGTCCGTAACTGTAAACGGGGAAACAGCATCGTCGTCGGCAATTTCGTCAAACGACAGCCCGAGATGCCGCGCTATCTCGAAGAACGCGGACGCATGTGTGTTTCCAGGAAGCGCTCTCGGTATACCGTGATCATAAACCTGGAAGCACCAGCTGGAAGGCCCTCTTAATTGAGAGAGAATCTGGACTCCAGCGAGGAGGACCGTACCAATCGTAAAGCGAGGGTCTATCTGCGGTTCAACCTTCGATGTCCAACAGGCGAAGCAGAGTGCGCTCCGTTGATCGAAGAGCGAGTCATCCAGACAGTATCCCATCGATATAAGGCCGTATTTGATGATCGCGGCGATCTCCATGTGTTCTGTATCAAGGATCTTGGCTACATTCTCTAAATCTGAGGGGCGCGCGAAACAATGTAAAAAGTCGTCGAACTTTAGCTGCGGTCCTGGACATGCGGCGTTGTTTTGACAGCCGGTCGGGCTAGATTGTGTGTTAGCATACGACGGCGGTACGGAAAAATAAGAGCGTATACATACTTTCTACGTTGATAGACAATCGCATTTTCCTTTTGGAGAGCGTGCTCGAGCGCCTTTCGCCGCGCGCCTAAATGGTGGGTCAGGTAAAGAGGGGGTGACGTCGATTCAGGGACTGGGGGGAGCTCACGACTTCGCTGTTGGGCTCTCGCATTCTGCTCGCGCCGGCGCTCTTTATTCCACGATTGGACAGCTTTTGTAGGCATTCTGCATAGACTAGTAGGGACTAGATGGATTGAGATGCAGTGGTAAAGTTGAAGACAAATTATTGAGCTCGAAGCTGGCCCGGACTTTACACGGAGATAGCACCCCTTAACTCCTTCCTTCCTAATCCGTCAAATCAAAGATATGCCTTCACCTGCTCCTCGTTCCATTCCCAGAATTTATCACTTAATCCACGCTCGAACAAATCTCCCCGGCCTTTTACCAGTTTTCCCGGCGGAACAACTGTCGTTACCTGTTAGCATTTCGCAAACAAGCGACATCCGACGCGAATCAACTCACCCCATGACTCTGGTTTGTGGACATCAAGATCCGGCTGCAATCCCGCATACAGCTGTGTATACGCGCCAATCTCTGGCTTCTGGGCGATAAGGCGCTATATTGTACCATGTCAGTCCAGTCGAAGTAGCCAGCGCAGTGGACATCAGGGTTACTTACGACAATAAGTAGAACCAAGCTGGGCATTGTTCGTTGCAGGCCTGTGATGGCAACGCCGGGATCGAGTGTCTGATGATGATGGTTATTGATTGATTCGACCCTTGATTGTCCCTTCAGGTCTACATACCACACTAACAACCCCATCATCCTTCCCTCGCCTGGCGAGCGCGGCCGCCTGAAGCACATTTCCGGCCTTGCTGCGCCCGTATTTACCCCAGGCCCCCTCATCCTTGTGATAATCCAGATTGTTAAAGTCGATAGCTGGCTTGGGCGCACGAGGCGCAACCCCGGACGAAACCCAGACCACACGCACCGAGTCCGCCGGCGACGCGGGGTCGGCAGCCGCGTTCTTGAGTGCCGGGTAGAGCAGCTTCGTGAGTAGGAACGGGCCCAGATTGTTTGTGCCTAGCTGGAGCTCGTAGCCCTGTCTTGTCTTGGATCCCTGCGGTGGGATCATCACGCCGGCGTTGTGCCAGAGGACATGCAGCTTGGATTCGTGGGAGAGGAACTCCTCGGCGGATTTCTTGATTGTAGTTAGATCGCTCAGGTCCAGGGCGAAGAAGTGCACGGAGCCGCTGGAGCTGGGGAAGCGGGCGCGCAGGTCGGAGGCGACTTGTTCGAGTTTGGTGGTGTCGCGCGCTGCGAGGTAGACTTTGGCGTTGCGCTGGTAGAGGATTGTAGCCAGGATGAGGCCGTAGCCGGAGGTCGCGCCGGTTACGATGAAGACCTGAGTGTTTTAGAGCACCGCTCATCTCTATGTACATCTGCGTCTTTTGAAGAGGACTTACCTTGCCGCTCTGGTCTGCGAGGTTGGCCTCTGTCAGGGGAGGCGCGGTTGAAGAGAAAAAGCCGCCCATGTTGATGAAGATGACGATGGCGATATCAGTATCTAGAATCTCAAGATAGTTTCTGCCATACCGTCTGCATGCCTTTTATATCATTTGATATCACTAGATATTCCAGGGTTCGATCTTGGCGTCAGCATTAAGCTTCAGGCTTCCCATAGGCTGATCATTCCGGGGAAGCGGGTCAGAAGAAGGTTGCGTGATTTCACATGCAGTCCAGTCCACTTGCATCCACTGGGCAGTGTCTTCCGGGCTCCGGCTCCGGGTTCCAAGCTGCCCGGCTTATGGTTCTCTGGTGCAGCGCGGCGACCGTATCTGAACTGCTCTGATGGAAGTAACAACTTCACTATATCCGTAAAACCCGCTCTGTGAAGCAAACAATGCAGGGAGACGCTGAGGTTATCGATTAAGTATAGGTGTCGCTACGTCAACACCCACGCACTCTAGTATCTACCAGGACCTTCCGAGAGCCAAGTCTGGGATTTTCTGCTTAACTCGGAAAGATGCCGATTGGAAGGTATCATATCACGTCCTTTTATGCTCTTTAAACAAGCCACGGCTGTGGAGAGGCATGAGCGTACAAGGACTTCTGATTTCATACCTACCAGGCCCTTTTCTTATAGGTCATCCATTCTCGAGACGCCTTGGATCTTGCTAGAACTTTATGACTTGATACAATCAAGAGATAAAGAAGGAGAAGGCCGCGCCGTAATCCGGGAAAAGCACAGTGCCTGGAGAATGTGATCTATGCACGAACGCTGGCCAGCCGAATCGTGAATGTCCTGCATTCCCTGGATAGCCAAAGAGGGATATATTCGGAAATACACCTAGACTACAAAAAGATATTCGCTATCGGCAACCCGACCCCTCGAAACGGGCCGGAGCGGCACCGAGTCGGCTCGGCCGTCGTTTGAGCTATCTAGTACATGATCGCTATGGCGAATTTGACACCTAGTTCAAATACCGTACTGTAGTAGTTATTTCAAATTGGGCAGTAGCTATGGACTTGAAACTCAGAACAAATATCAGGTTGAACCTCTTCTTGTATAAATCTTGCGCGGCTACTAGGGTCAACTTGTCTTTGAAAAGCGGTTTCAAGTGCCCAAGGCTCCGCTATTTCTAATGGCAGATGTATAGTTTTTGGGTGAATTCATCTTGGAAGTTCCCGAGGCGAAGGAAACATGACAAGAACAGCGAACACCAGTGCTGATATGAGAGAGGGGTTAGTTTTCTTCTGGGTTCTCTTTTCCCGGATGGAACATCTCCACTCAGGCACGACTTGATATATCGCTCCTTAGGAACCCTTCTGAGAGATATGATAGAGAGAGAAACGTTTTAAATTTAAGCCCTGCCACGGCAAAATGCTTGCTTGGAATCGTTCTCAAGGTAAGTGGGCATTTCACTAGGTACAAAAAAAGCTAAAGAGTAAAGCGTAAAGGGGGAAACTCGGTCTATTTTCCGAGCAGGGAGCACAAGGAGACTGGATATTCATCGTCTACATTACGAGAGACCGTGACGAAGTCGAAGTAGGGACATGACTGCACTAAATGACATCTCCGGGCCTTAACCCAGTTGTATGAGGGGGCAGGTTACTCAATATCCCCCTAGCTGGCAATTGTCCTGCCCTGTTATTCGTACTTTTTGCCCATCATCTTCATCGATAGTATAGCCGCGCGCTCCCTTACGCCTTTGCGACGATTTTCATGCACTTTTCATGAGTGGGTAGGTGAGTAGTGCCACATCCCTGGACTCTTGCGTATTTTGAATGTAACTCTTTGCAGTGCTGGAGACTGTGATATCATCCCACCCGGTCCACGACGAGCTTATGCTCGACCTGAAATGCACAAGTACTTAGCACATATACCGGGCGTCTTCATCGTGACCTCAGGTGTGCACGCTAACATCCATGTCCACTACAATCAATCAACATACTGGCCAATAATGGAAACGACTCTTGTGAAGCGCGTCGCTCGTTGTAATGGGTGGGCTTGGCGGAGTCGTTAGCTCGCTTGTTTCTCAGCCCACAAACGCCCCAGACTATCTTCCAGACGTGGAGATCATCATTGTCGTTGTTTTGACTATTTTGATGGTTTGCGCTCGTGCTTGCGATAGAGGGATGGGGGCGGAGGGGGGAGACGATGGAGGTACACGATCGCAGTCTCGATCAAGAGCTGGTATCTCTTCAGAATTCCGCTGTTCTCCTGAGTCTCGAGGGTCGCATTTATCAGGCAGTTTCTCCAGGCGGAGGTTGCTCCGAGGGTAGAGGGAGCGGTGCTGGAGGCCAAAGACGACCGGGGTCTGGGCAAGCCAAGGGTCTTGGGGGATATGGCCCAATCAGGGTGACATCTTGGCGAAACAAGGCCAATCGGACGCAGTTTCCTGAAATGACGCCCGGTCTTGGCCTAGCCCTGCGCTTGCCCTGAGCCACTTTGGGGGGCCAATGCTGCGCTCAAGCCTCACATGAGACCCCTGACGTCCAGAGACCTCGCTTGTTGACTGGTTACAGTGAACTTGTTGTGCCCAGACGGAGCCAGATGCCCAATGAATGGGGCACACCTTTCTCGAGTCATGGGCTGATATCATGTCTCCTCAGCCGAGTGGGCGCCCCTGCCGAGAGTTTATTATACGAGCCTCATGCCCGCCGCTGATCGGATTTATTTTTATTTTCGACCAAAGGGGACTCATCATGTCCGCCTCCATCCCCCTCGGCCCTATCCCAAGAGCGTCGCAAGGCACTCACACCTCGACAGACTCAGACCGAGACCGAGACCGAGACTATCGCCATGACCGGCCACCGAGCATAAACGACCACGAGGCTCCTCCGGGTTACGAGCCCCCGAAAGAGCCCGCGACGATGGAACTCCATCCACGCTCCTTCTACGCTCTGTGTCTCGCTGCATTCTACACTGCCCTCGTCCTCGCGCCATGGGTGATCATTTGCCTCCTGACCGACCGCCCCATTGGCGGCGATCGCTACGGCGCCCGTACCGGATCCGACGGCAATTATGGCTATTGGTATGGCCCGCAGGAGACACAGTCGGTCTACGAGAGGAGCGAGCGCTGGTATCGTGCCGCTCGGGTCATCCAGGCGATCGCGAGCGTGTTCACGCTACCTTTTACTTCGGCCATTTGCGCCAACGCTGCGGTGGTTTTCATGCAGCGCCAGGAGCGGCTCACTGTACCCCAGCTCATGAGCCTCGCCGACCGGGGCTGGCTGGATTGGGCGACATACGGGCGGATTCCGGAGTGGAAGCGCTACGGGAGCTCGTTCTTGCTCGTTGGGATCCTGGTCAGCTTGCTGGGCATGATTGTCTCGCCGCTGCAGTCGATCTTCCTGTCCTCGGAGACAGTCAAGACGCCCACCCGGATCCAAGAGGTCTGGCCGCTTATTGACCTGCCCTCGCGATTCTACGTAGACCCGGCGGACTCTCGCCGAGACGACAACATGATCCCAGTCAAGACGCGCGCCGCCATCGAGTCAACGGGCGCGGGCGAGAGGCACGCTCTTCTCTGGCCAGGCGCAAACGTCACCTGCGACCCCTTCACCACCCCCAGATTCGAAGACAACGTCTGCCGGCGGCAGGGCACGACCTTTGAGAACATCTCCGCCCTGCCGGACGCTTTCCTGGCCGAGCTGCCCAGTGGCTTCCACACAGGTCTCCTGCGCCAGTTCCTGCCCCGGATCAACTCGACGGCACAATACGAGGTCATCAATAAGACCGATTTCCCCGCCAACTGCGACGAGACCCCGGATGCGTTCTATGTCGAGTACACCAATACCACGGCGTATCGCCCAGGGAGCGACACAATGCAAACATGGGGTCTGACGGCCTGTATGCCTGCCAACGTCAGGCAGTCGCCGTGGCTGGCCACGCGCGACCGGCACAGTTTCTCCGAAGAGCTGTATATCGGCACCAATTTCGTCAATTATGACAGGGTAGGGCGCCCAAATGCTACCGAGCGCGGGTTCTTCCGAGTGACGCTGAGCACGACCACGGGTTACTTTGAGCTGCCAAACTATATGAACGGCGGCGTTCCTGGGGCTCTGCTAGAGAAAGACCCTTCTGAGCTTTGCGACGATCGGTGTGAAAGTCAGGGCACCTTGACGTGAGCACTCACCCATTCCTTTTTCAGGTAAAGGAAAGGCTTGATGAATTAACTCTTGCTAGCAATCCGCACGACCGGGATAACATCCGTCGTGACACCGAGATCACGCCTGTCGACAACATTCTCCAGAACGTCGTGGACAAGGGCCCTCTGCTCGTAATCGCCATGGCCCTCTTCGGCCCCGGCTCCTTCATCGAGACACACGCACGACAACCAGAAGCCTACGCGGCGACCATCACCCGAGACTACGACGAGGCCTACACTGCCGGGGTCAGCGCCTGCAGATACCTCGTTCCCTTCGGCCAGATCCTCTCAGCCGCCAGCAGCTGCATCTCCAACAGCGATGGCGGGGCCAACGGCGACCGCGTGCGCGACTTGGTTGTATCCTGGCTGGGCATCTTTTACGAGGAGCCCCGCTACGTCGCCAACGCCTTCACGGCCGCCGCGTATCTCTCGCACAAGGCGTGGATGGAGCACGGCAACGAGGACCGCTACGCGAGCACCTTCGGCGTCAGCTTCGACATGGGCGTCGACCGGCAGAAGCCTGTTCTCTCGCGTGTGGGTATCATCGTTGTCTCTGCACTGCTGGGGATCCATGTCCTGGCGCTCCTTGCGCTGGGGGTGTATGCGGCGTGGTCGCCGCGGTGGACGCGGAAGCTGGACACGTTTGCGGTGATGCGCATTGGCGGGTCGATCGCGCAGCGTGTGCCGCTGTGGATGGTCGATCGGAATAGTAAGGTCAAGGATCTGGATACAGTGCCTGGGTGGATTGGAGACCAGATGCCGGACAGTGAGGGCGTGGGGACGCTGGGGCTCGGGGGGCCGGTGCGCTTGAGGGCGAAGAGGAAGTACATTGCTTACCATTTCAAGCCAAAGCACTAGTTAGCTTTAATTTTATTTTATTTTTTAATCTTGTATATATGTACCTAGTATACTATTATTCTATCACAATGGTCATGGCCTCGGCCCTGGTCGTCGGTCGCCGAGCAATTGCCGGGCCCACTGCGCTCACTCAGGGTTGAATCCTTCAGGGCATCGCTGGTCCCTGGAGACGAGCACGTTCAGACTTCAGAGTCCGGGTTCTCCGCGAGAGACCCCTACTAGTGGTTTCGAGACTGGATCAAGATCGGCCGATCTCAAACAACTCCTGGGGAAGGGATGCCAGGATGGAGGCCTTGTGGAGAGACGATCAACTCCAACATGACATCAAGACTTTCTTTCCACGGAGGAAGACTCCTCGGCCGCATCGTTTCGTCGGACAACTGCCTGCCTGCCTGCTCCCAAACCTCCAGGATCCCTGCTGCTTTAGTCTTGGATTTAAGGCTAGACCGCTGACCCTCCGCAGGCTTTTCGCCCGAGGCATTTTTCCGGACACAGATTATCGGCTCTTCCTGATTGGCGGCATAACTCAGCTAGTTGGACCCCCTGCGCCGGCAGTGGCGGCGCTGTTAGAAGACCCCTGGTTAAGCCAATGACTATCTGCTCTATACGAAACACGCCCCCGCTCTCTCCGAGTCTCTTCGTCTCTCTGCACGAGGGAAAGTTTGGCCCCAGGCACCAGCGAAGGGATGCCACTAGATTACTCATGGACCGGTCGGGAAATCTCTCACCTTGATGATGGTGGGTGTGGGCCAGCTGAGACAGAAACAGAGCTTGGCTTGAACTTTGCAAAGGCTGGAGCCGGATCCTTCCTTCCTTCCAGCGCGGAGGGTCCGTAGGGTCTAGTCTGTAGGGCTCGTTCGCTGCTCTGCTCTGCTCCCCACCCACAAGGACCATGACAATGCCAATGTCAAGGTCAACTTGGAGATCCACCGTTCTTCCCCTCGTAATTCCTTTTCCATCTTTCCTCTGCTTTTCGATGGAGCATCTACGACTACCTCAACAACAACTCGATTGCAACCTCGAGTGAAAAATCGCAGATTGTTTCTTCTTCTCCGCGCGCGCGCTCACAGGCGTGCTGAGCCGACGCACGATGGTGGTGGTTACCGATAGCAGCACCATCTCGTCGACGACGCTGTACTCGCTCATCTGGGTGGAGTTTGCCATCTGCACTTGTGTCATCGCCCTCAGGACATACTCGCAGCTGCTCGTTGTGCGGCGACCGTTTGTCGACGATGCGGTCATGGTCGGGGCATATGTATGTGATCACTTACTTACTACCTTACCAGCTTAATCTTGCTTGCCCGCTTTAATTGACTAATATCTCTCGTCGAGATCATGCAAGCCATCGCCTCAGCCCTCTGCACGGCGTCCACACACTGGGGCATGGGAACCAACCTTGCAATTCTCATGCTCGACCCCACGCGGGTCTCCAACATGCTCAAATTCTCGATGATCTCGTTCCCCTTCGGCGTGCTGGGCCCCATGCTCGGCCGGATATCGTTCATCCTCTTCCTGCAGAACACCGTGCTCACCGTCCATGCCCTGCGCCGCAAGCTGCTCTGGGGGGTCATTGCCCTGCAGGTTGTTATCAATGTGATCCCGATCATCCTCCAGTTTACGCAGTGTAAGCCTGTTAGCGCGTTGTGGGATCCGTATAAGATTCAGACGGCGTGTCGCGATGCAGTTGTTGTGATGCGGTATGGATTTTTTCAGGGGGGTAAGCTTGCCCTCCCCTTTTCTACCTTCAGGTTGATGTATAATGAACGCACGAGCGGGAGCGAGGCTAATGTGCGTTTGTCTGCAGCGTTTAACGCATTGACAGATCTTGTCCTCATCGTTATCGCGCTCCTGGTCATCGTCCACCTCAAGCTGCGCCTGCAGACCAAGATCGCCCTGTGTCTGATTGTGTCGCTGAGTTCCTTGTATGACTCCCAGTGAGCAATTTCTGATGCCTGGGCTAACATGAGCAGGGCGATGATCGCGACGATCCTAAAGACCGTCCAGCTCCAGCTGATGAACTCGGCACAGTTTAGCTGTATGCGCCCAACACACCCAGACACCGCTTGTGTTCCAGGAATACATCCCTAACCGGCTAACGCAACCCTCTCGCAGATGGATCCGCAATGTGGACAATCTGGTTCCTGTAAGTAACTTACCTACCTGCGGACCGTTACCAATGCCCCATTCTAACAGAATGCAATGAAATACAGAACGGAAGGCACAGTGATAATCGTAACGGCCTCGGTCCCCCGCCTCCGCCCGCTCGTCATCCTCCGCAAGAAGAACAAGCAACCGCCTGGCTCGATCCGCACGCTCTACAACAACAACGTGGCGTACAGCTACGAGCTGAACGGCTCATCGCGATCACGCGGTCGCTCGCGCGGTCGCCGATACGGAACGTCCGTCGAGATATACGCGAATCACCCATCGAAGGACGGGTCGGGTGCGCCGCCGACGTATCCGACGCCGGTGCTCATGCGCTGGAATAACGATAGTGGGAGTGAGAGTCAGGATCTGATTGCGTTGGAGGAGGATCTCTCAGCGAGTCGGTCGATGCAGAAATTTCTACATTCGTGAAAGGGAAAAACAGTTGCATAGGCATATGGGTATGGTATAGGGTGATCTGTGATTTTGGCATTGGGTTGACGGCGTACGGAGTTTGCGGGTCTGGTGTCGCGTAAGCCAGACATATATTGGACATATGGAAGCTTCTGGGAATATCTGGGTATCTAACCAGGTAATAATAAGCATGCAGCCAGGCTTGAGCGCTGGTTCACATGGCTATCTACGAATAGTAACATGTAGGTGGCCACTAAACTATTTTGGGAAATAATGCTGCGAAGGTGGAGTCCTCGCCTGCCAAGCAATCGCATCTCATCAACATCAACGTCAGCGAAAATCTGACCGTCAGTAGATAACTTGTCAAATCCACCGCAACCCCCTTTCCAATGCCATCCGAATGTCGGCGAAATGCCTGAACGAAGGCTCTGTGGCCCTCTAGATCGGCGCCGCAAGAGCCACCGATGCGAGCAATGTCGACGGGATCATCTCAAGGTAGGTTGCCTACCGGTACATCAGCAGCAGACGCTTCGTACGTATATGCTAACACTCACCAAAAGTGTGACACCACCCGACCCTGCGCCAACTGCGCACGGAAAGGTCTGCACTGTACTACTACACCCTCGCCTCCACAGCAACACACCCGATCTCTCCAGATCATCCCCTCAACCAGTCACAGAGTACTAGTGCACAACACGTGGCCGATCCCGCGCCATCCAACCCTCGACCGCGCAGAGCAGTATGGAGCCATATTCTTCTCCGCTGTCGGAGACACCCCCATCGTCCTCGAGATGTTTTCCGTCGACGCGCTCAGCTCCGCGATCCACAGTGACGCGACCGTCAAAGATGCTGTCTCGGTGATTGGTGGCCTGTATGCGGTGCAGAATCCTTATCTTCTAACCCTCTCGTGCACTGAAACGCGCCGCCTGTTCGCGAGGCTGCGCGCCCTGCGGGAGAGTATTGCTGCCGAGATGGCGTGTCCTGCGGTGGTGCGGGTTGGGGGCGGTGCTGCGTATGCAACACTGACTCGTGGGCTCTTGCTTAGTTTTGCAGAGGTAGGTGATACGCTGAACACTCTCTATCTCCGTTTTAGAGCTAATAGTGGGCAATGATATTGTTTTTTTTTTTTGCAGATCCTGGTTGACCCGACAGGACAGCAGTGGGTTGATCTAGTTCGACAGCTCTATGCCTTCAGCATACTATCAGAAACCAGCGCGTCAGATCCCCAGGGCAACTTTCAAGGATCGCTGCCGACCCTCATTCGCATCATGAATGCCTTGTGTGCTGTCGTGCTCGAGCAGGAGTTTAGACGGTGTGCAACTCAACCCCCGCCGCCGGGTATAAGAGACGTCTCGACACTGTTATCCAAAGGTGAAAAGCTGGCTCATTTCGCTGCGGACGTTGAGACGTGGGCTTGGTTGCAGAATTGGTATGTTCGCGACTCTCAGGCATGCATGCATTCATTACTGAGGATATTCCAGGACTCGGACGTGGGAGACCAAGGAGATGGATATAGAGAAAGAGGAGGAATCAAATAACGCGATTCCTGACGCCGAGCGCACCGCGCGAAAGTGTCGAGGGCTGGAGCTGACCTGCATCGGCTCCCAGTTTCAGCGCCACGTCCTGTCCACCGTATCCTGGTACGCGACCCAAGCCACGGAAGAAACATTCGCCTCTGCCATGCTCGCCTTCTACCACGGGATTAGCATCGATGTCTCGAGCATGTTTGCAGGCCCCGCCTGGCTTCGTTTGGGCTGCGAGCTCCCCGTGATGCCACACCGACTGAGCTACGAGCAAGCGACCAATGCGCTCGAGCACGCGGAGCGGTCGATCTCCGCGCTGCAACTCGAAGCGATCTTTTACAGCCCCATTCTATACGTTCTCGGTGTGGAGATGGCGCGCAAGGCAGATCGGCGGCGGATGGTGGATTTTATCGACAAGGTGCGGCATCGGGGTTTTCTGGTCGTAGACCAGTTCTTGGCCAGCATTGAGCAGGAGTGGGCTTCTGCGGGGGCATGACCTGCGTGATTGGCGTTTTATATCTCCCTTGTATGTAATAGTTTATCTCATTTAGGTAGAACGATAACCCTACATTATTATTAAATCGAGGACCGAATCTCGGACCCTGCAACTACCGGCGTTTGCCGATTGGTTTCACAGGGGGTCCACTTTCGCGCGACTTTAGCTGCTTCTGTTGCAGATTCGTATGAGATTGTTCATCCCAAGAGGTGGAGGGACAAATCGAATAGTCTCTTAACTGCCTGATTCCCTCGCTGTGATACGTTTTGTGGATCTAGGTGGGTGCATATACGCCAGCGATGGTAAGCACAGCCGCGAACCCCTCGAGTATATAATAATCGAGTCAACACCGAGAATGCAATGTATCCTACCTCGAACAAAAGAACTGCCTTTTGAGCAAAATGTCCACAGACGGCTTACCAGCCTCCCTCCCAGGCGGCTTGATTTCCTTCGGCGCCGATGCCAACTGCACCCTCGACCTCTGCCCCCTTGAAAGCAGCATCCTCCAGTATCAACCTTCAATACCCGCCAACTCGGTCTTTATCTCCATCTTCGGACTCGCCCTGCTGGCGAATGGCGTGCAGGGAGTATATTATCACACATGGGGCTACATGTCCAGCCTGATCGCCGGCTGCATCTTGGAGATCGCAGGCTACGCCGGGCGTATAATCCTCCATGACAATCCCTTTGATTTTTCGGGATTCCTGATGCAAATTGGTGTGTCATTTCTCTCTTGTTTCTCTCTTATTTCTTTTTTTTTTTTTTTTGCGAGTCCACAGTGGCGTCAGGTCAGGCTGATTTCTCGTCCAGTGTGCATCACAATCGCCCCCGTATTCTTCTGCGCAGCGATCTACGTCCTCCTATCCCAAACGTGAGTCGCTTCCCGGCTTCGCTTCCTCAACTCGAATACAAACTGAACCAGGGCAGAATAATCCATCTCAACGAACGCATCGCCCGCTTCAAGCCGCAGCTGCTCTACTGGATCTTCATCCCCTGCGACATCATCTCCCTCCTCCTGCAAGCCGTCGGCGGCGCACTATCCTGCGTTGGCACAACGCAAGACGACATCCAGGTCGGCGTGGACATCTCGCTCGCGGGGCTGATCTTCCAGGTGATTACATTGACAACATTCACGGTTGCGTTCCTCGACTATCTGTATGCGTGTCGACGACCGGATAACCACACGCATTTCACGCGCCGCATCAAGGTGTTTCTTCTCTTTATGTTTGTCTCGATTTTCCTCATCTTGATCCGCTGTGTCTACCGTGTTGTCGAGCTGCATGAGGGATATTTCAGTCACTTGTTTCGCGACGAGCCGCTCTTTATCGCGCTGGAGTCTGCGTAAGTTGTTCCCCTTCCCAGGCGTACCATATGAGTTTTTTTTTCTTTTTTTTTTATTATTGCTAACCCTCCTCCTCTCACAGAATCATGAGTGCGGCAGTTGTAAGCATGTGTATCGGACACCCCGGGCTCGTGTTCAGCCAAAGAAAAAAAGGTGACTCCTGCGAGAGTGATCCGCAATTTGCCTTGCTAAGCTTGGATGCAGGATCTGGGCGGCCTCGAACTTGAATAGGGATTCCGATATGGTGGGGGCTGTCGGGTACTTCTGGTGACTATTTGAACAAGGTTTGAGGGAGTGGGAGGGGGGCTTCTTAAGAGCATACAGATTTTTATTATTGTTGTTGTTATTAGAAAGTATAGACTGATCAGGCGCACGCCGCGGACTCCGAGTCAGGGTCCTGCATAGCCACATCCTCCATGCAGGGCTGTAGTAGTCGCAAGGTACTAGTTTTAACGTGGGTCTGATCATAGTTTGGGGAAAGAGAGGCTCCCTCTCTCCATCTACGGAGGCGAAAATGATTACAGTAGTAGCTTAGCCTTCATTGGGGAAATACAGTTTGGCAAGAGCGAGATATAGATATGTCGACTCGGCGCTATGTGGGTTCAGGCGGCCCAGATTCACACGTGTCATACAGTACATAGTGAAGTTACGGACTACACTCTATGCTCATACTGCGTCAGAGACTGCAAGTTCTATAGAATATAGTCCATGTACACGTGCAGTCAGCCAAAAGGCCAAAACAACAACCGGACTGATCTTCTCCTGAAAGCCTCAGAAGGCTGAGAACGTGGTCATACTAGAATCCTGCGCACCTGTGATATTAGAATAGGGTCTCCATATCCATTGTGAGCTCCTTGTGGCGAACCGGCCTGGCCTGGCGCGGACGGGTCGGGTCCACGTGGAGACTTTCCTCCCCAGATTACTCCACATGAAGATCGGGAGGGAAAACGGTCTGGTTTTCCTCAGACCCGAGGGTTACGAACACATTCATGACTCGTTTGGCTCTTCAGCCTTGGGAAACGGGTTCATCTTCAGGGCATGTGAGCTTCAGCGAGCTGGACGCCCTCTGGTGGGCGCTAGTACAACGTTGTAGAGCAGACAATTTAAAGTCCACCAATCAGCGGGGGTTCTATACGCCGGAACGACGATCCCATTTTTTCGCCGAAAGTTCCTGTCGAGTGGGTCCTCTTTTCCCTCAATCTTCTGTTCCTGGTGCCTGCCGAGGTGCGTAAACTGCGTCTCGGCGGCTGGTTCCCCGTAAATCAATGCAGTTGACTGGCTGGAACTTGATTGTTCGACTCGAATTTGGTCGTCCCTGAGTATTTAATATACGACTCGATACGTAGCGGCGGATGCGACTCATTAATATTGATTAGTTAGAGACAGACAAAGAAAAGGGTTTGCTCAGCTTGTTTTAAATAGCGTCAACGTCAGCCCCCTTTTTGGTACTTATATCGGGGATTTTCACACGCGGTTCCACACGTCACGGCTCTGTCGGAGACTCTCTTCGTATCTTAAGATGCTGCATAATTTCAGTGTCGGCCTCGTCGCCCTCGCCCTCACGGCGCTTCCGGCCTCGACGCTCGCCAAAGCGACCGAGCCTGGTCCCTATGCATGCGGCAACCTGACCCAGTCCCTGGGCAAGAAGACCGTCGTCTCCAGCGTGCTCAGCCTCGACTATCTCGGCTCCATCACCTCGTACTTCAACACCGAGCAGAGCAAGTACAGACCATCCTGCATCGTCTACCCAACCAGCGCCGACGACGTCTCCGTCGCGATCAAGGCCATCCGCGCCTCGGACTCGCGCTTCGCCATCAAAGCCGCCGGCCACAACCCCAACGACTTTTTCTCCTCCGTCGACAAGGGTGTCCTCATTGACCTCTCGTCCATGACTGAGAAGTCCTACGATCCAGAGACCGAGCTCGCGACGTACCAGCCCGGCGGCAACTTCGGCGACATCTACGACTACTTCCTGCAGTGGAACCGCACCGTCGTCGGCGCGCGGCTCGCAGGCGTGGGAACCGGTCTCGCTCTCTCCGGAGGCCTCTCTTACCTCTCGAGCCAGTACGGCCTCGCATGTGACTCCTTCCGCGAGCTCGAGGTCGTCCTCCCCAGCGGCGAGATCGTAACAGCCTCAGAGAACGAAAATGCAGACCTCTTCTACGGGCTCCGCGGTGGCGGCGGGAACGCATACGGAGTTGTGACCAAATACACGGTGCAGTCGCACCCAGCAGGCACCTTCTACGCAGGCGTGGTCGTCTACCTCTTCCAGCAGAACGATGCCGTCCTGAACGCGATCAGCGACTTCATCCAGTACAACGAGGACCCTAAGGCCGCCATCATCGGCACGTACATGAAGCTGCCTACCCCGGACCTCAATCTGAACCTCGACGAGGCAATCATCATGTTCCTCGTCTATGACGGCGCGGACGCCGGCGGCGCGTTCAACAACTTCACTAACATCCCCCACCTGCTCAACACCCTCGGCCACCTGGACTACAGCGGTGTCGTGAACATGCCGCTCCCGGGGGGCGCGGAGTTGAGTAAAGGGCGGAACACGTTCCGGGTAACGGTGCAATCGGGCTCCGATCAGGGTATCGACACGCTCGCGACGCTCTATGCCAAATGGCGCGAGTGGAGCGACGACAATAAGGGCAAATACATCCTCACCTCGCTGGATATCCAGCCTGTGCCGAAATCCCTCACTGACGCGAGCAATGCGAATTTCGGGGGGAATGCGATGCAGATGCCGGATGGGCCGTGGTACTGGGTTAACTATTTGCTGACTGCGTCGCCGCTGCTCTCGCAGAAGGCGCTCAAGGAGGTGCAGGCCAGCTTTAAGGAGCTGGTTGAGGCTGTTCCGCCGGCTGAAGGGTTGCCGCTGTTTATTAACGATGCAACGTATGATCAGAATCCGCTGGTGACGTATGGTGGTTATGAGAAGCTGAAGGCGCTCAAGGCTAAGGTTGATGCCGATGGGTTCTTCAGTACGCATACGGGGGGGTGGGCGTTTCCTTGAGAAAATATCTACCTACTTTGAGTAGGCGCTGTTGGATAGTCGAGGGGGTGTGAGTGGTGGGGGTGTATATGCATACTTGTAATTAAGAGTGACCCCTGCATAATCATAATGCACATAATATAATCAAGAGAATGTTGGAAAAGTTAAGCGCCGACTAGCAATCATGCATGCAATATTAAATGCAAGCAATGTAACACCATCACCAGCGATCTCCGCCCCCGGCGCCAAACCGCTGGCCACGACTGGGGTATCCAACCTACCCACCACCCGACACAGCCCACACGGCCTTGCTCCATAAGCGCCGACCGGGGCGCATCCATAGACTTAGTTCGGGTTCTTCAGCCATCTTCCAAGATTTGTCTTTGGCCCATAGAAATTCATCTGCGTACTCCTGCTGCGCAGCCGCTGGGCGCGGGCCGATCCTTGTGCCTGCATGAATAGTCTGCAGGATCGTGTGAGTGCTCGGCGCTTCGATCCTGGTCTAGATGTTGGTTTTGGTGTTGGTGTTGGTCTCAGTTTCGATTATATGGAAAAAGAAAGGATAGGAAATCGGGGCGCTTTTATTTATAGATTTTGTTGGTTGCGGTTGCAATGGGTGTGAAAGAGCGTGGACAATGAGTTGCATGCCGAGTATATAGAACCGCCCTCGTCCACGGTCTGATCTTTCATCCTTCGCTAAGAATCTTTCATCACTTTCACATCACAATCAATATGCCATCTCAAACATCGATCATGTCTCTTCACCGCACACTCCTCTACCTCCTCTCCCTCTCCGCGGTCTCGCTCGCTCGCGACCAAGACATCCTCAACAATCCTCCAAACCCCGACACCTCATCAACATACACACGCAATCTCGTCTCAAAAACATTCTCCTACGGCGGCAACATCCCCCCACCAACGCTTATCCCAAGCGCCGACAGCAATCCTGGTACTTCCCTCTTTCCCCTCCTTCATCCCATCCACCCCTACAACTGAGCATCGTCTCTAACACCAGTCCCCCCAACAGACGAAGAAAAAGAAAACGATACAGAATCTCCCCTCGACTACACCCTCTGCCCCGCGGGCCACAAGCGCTGCGCCGATACCTGCATCCCCTCTACACAAGACTGCTGCTCCGCCTCAACGCACTGCTTCCCGGGAGACTACTGCTTCCAGCACGACGGCGAAGTGCGCTGCTGCCCCGAGGGCTTGAGCTGTTTTACCATTAGCGGCGATGTATGCTACGAGCAGGCGGTATTTTGGTATGAGGAGGTGCATGTTCATTTTGTTGATGTGGATGTGGATGATAACAGGTGGGAGGAGGTTGCGGTTGTGACGGAGTGGGGGATGGAGAGTTCGGTTGTGCACACTGCTACGAGGGTAACCATTACGGCGTCGTATCCTGCGGAGGGGAGGAGTGTGTTTGACAGGGTGAGTCGGGGGATTGTGAGAGAGGCGGAGACGAGGATTGTCTTGGATGAGATGCCGACGAGGACGAGGGTTGTCACTAGGACGGTTGAGAGGACGTCGAGTGCGGAGCATATGCTTGGTGGGCTAGACGGGGTTGGTGGGCAGGTTGTACTGGGTTAATTGTAAGGATCTCTTGATAAAATAGATGTCTTTTATTTGTAGAGATATTTTTGCCAGCATGCACCAACCAAGCGAGAAAACAGTGAAACTAAACATGCTTATGTGTTGTTCCCGAGTATGAGACCTCTCTCTCTCTCTGAACCAAAGTAGCCTTATTTTGTGTAAGGGACTTGATATGGTCTTACGCTTGAATCAGTCTCGGGCCCGATCAAGGTCCCGCCTGGACCTTCTACAACCCTCAGATCCTCCATTTGAAACCCCCATGCCTGAGCAACGCGCTCGTCGGGCTTATAGAGAAAAAGAGCATTCCACAGCAAACAAGGATCACTACGCGAAAATAGAAACAGCAGTTCGGACATGCAACGATAACTGAAAAGGTCAACCATCATGCTTCTCAGTCGAGGCATGCGGCGCGCAGCATACCCCAGCGAGATAAAAAGCCGGTGGGCTTGCTCGAAGTTCAGGATATCGCGGTCAACATGGCGTTCTGAGAGCATCCAGCCCGTGTTGAAAATTTCGGGGCCTGCAGTTGCCGGGTCGTCGATGTTTTCGTCGTCCCATTCAGTCCTGTCCCAGTCCAAGAGCCATTCGCCTGGAGTTATGATGGTCAGTGCTGCCCCCGCACCAAAAAGGGAGAGGTGGTGTTCAAGAGGGTGAGTTTACCTGAAGGTAGGAATTGAGGGACATCTTGAAGCTCTAACCTCTCCAGTAAAGGCCATTCGAGTCCTGGGTTGGAAACGGGGTTGCAGTCATCATCCAGAGGGAGGAGAAAGTCAATAGCCAACGGTAGCCGGAACAGTTCCAGCTCCCTTAGCCTTAGACTGAGTTGGGGCATATTTGCAGAAAGAATGTCATCACCACCACCGAGGAGATTCAGAGCCGGAAGAACATTTGCCCAAGGCTCATCAGCGCGGCCGGCGTAATCGAATACTCTTAGCGACGATGGAAGATTTGGAAGTTCCCTGGCTATGGCTGGATGGAGTGTCAGCTGGATCTTAAATGGGAAAACATGCATAAGCTTAACTGTACCTTGACGTCGCTCTTGCAAGTAGCTCAAATGATCGGGCCGAATACTCTCGCCACTAGACATGTAGAGTTCTTGCAAACCTCTGCAGTATCTCGCAATCTGCAAGGCAGCCCCGTCCCATATGAAGTGGGGCTGTCTCAAGCGCTGTTGGTAACTATGACAGAAAATGAGCTCGCCAACGCAGTCAATTTGAGGGATCATGGAAGCGTCGTCATCAGGGAATCGGGCGCGATATGGGCGGACAACCTGTTCCCCATCACGGATGTTCTGCCACCTCTCCACGCCAGTCTGCTCTTCTGTCCCCGGTTCCAGTACCTTGTGATGCCCGAGTGCCTTTAGGTGTAATTCAATGCGATGGCCATTATTCCAGGAGCTCAATATTGTAAACATGGCCAAAATGCCGGCTCGGAAAGCCTGGTCGTTTGCCTTCCTGATATGGTTGTCCTCGGTGTAAGAACCACCGACTTTCCGATTCTGATAATCATCGAGTTGATACGGCAGGACAATAGTGTACCTCAAATCTCGTATATACGACCGCCGACAGGCCGGACCCGACATAAACGATTGGAACTTCTGCAGAGACATGATTCCTTTGGCGAGTCCAAAGTCCTCGCTGTGCACACAGGCTTTCGAGTAAACAAGAGGCTCAAACACGGCCTGCCAATAACGGCATACCATTGTATATTTCGAGAACGAGACGCAGTCATTTTCAAGATAACTAGAAATGTGTAGCCATAGCTCGAGTGGGAGATTGAGTGACATAACGTTCGATCTGCGGTGTTGATGAGGTTGAGTGTTACTCCTAGAGAGGGTGTCCGCCAAGCAGCAAACACATGCAGGAAGCCACGAGGAGCCCCTCAAATTTTCAAGGATTTCCTTTTTCTTGATCATAGAGCTTTTTATCACATAATACAGTTTAGCTTGGCCTACCCAGTGTAAATGGCTTACTTTAAAGACACTTACTTTATAATTGATAATTGTCTCAGTTGACACACTATACCAAAAGGTCTTTGACACTACACAAGGATATTCCTTGGTTAAACCACAGACTCTGAGGAAATTGGACATGGATTTTGTCAGTTCCAGCATTTCGAAAATGGTATTCTGTGATGTCTTTGGGGGCTGTCATAAGCAGCAGATTGTAGATGCTGAGCAAATTTATAGTGTGAAGCTACGCGAGGATTGGTGCTGGCTGGATACAAACACAGCTGCAAGGGGGCCTGATAAAATGCATATCTAAACTGCGCTTGACATTCTCAATGTACTCAAATCAAATTAATCCAATAAGCACCATTAGGTGACACCATATGTAGTAGGTCAGCCTGATGGGTTTAATGGTAGACAATGAAGACATCACGTGACTAAACATGAAGCTAAAGAACACCATTTTCTCTGATCAAGTGCACCAGAAGCATATTGAAGTGATACAGCATAATTGGAAGCGATTGAGATATGATGTCAATTGAACTCCATCTTGTGTTCTCTCCCGTCATCCTGTCGCGTCCATGAAAGCGCTGTGCTCAGCCACAGATTGCGCCAGGCTTGGCAGATGGTTGGGCAGAGCGAGTGTCGTGCGACCGCCTTCGGATGCTGAGCGAAGGCGGATACGAGATCGAATGCAGAGCCAATCGCCGTGGTTGAGTCCGGCCTTCCGAGCGTTCCGCTGACGATCCTCCCTGAAATCGCTGGTTCCGTGGCAATTGGGTTGGCGGTCTCCTGACTGCTTTCCGAAAGGGAGACCCTGCGTGAAAGTCTCAGAAACGCGAATCTGGGAGTAAACATGAAAACAAAACGAAGAAGTATCAAAGTAGAATGACTGTAGATGAATACAAGAGCATCAAACCGATAGAACAGTGTTGGTGGGCGGCAGTCTGCGGAGAGATGAGGCTGAGTGAGATGGGCTGGGCGACGGCGACGGGTCAAATCCGCCAAACCTGAAACTGGGTCACGAAATTCCTCTCCTCTCCTCTCTTGATCTTTCCTCCTCCTCCCTCTCCCTCCCCTTTTGCCCTTGAGCTTCACTCTTTCCAGGGCACTCTCTTTGCCCTTCCCGCGTGTTTCCTCGCGTCAAGGTGTCCCGGATTCCTTTGGAGAACCTGTATTCTTGCCTCTCTTTTCTTCCACCCCTTTCTCACCTCACGTGCAGTTTCTGCTCGCGCTCGCCCGTCGCTTTCTCGCTCCTCCGCGACGCATCCAACTCGATCGGCCCCGATCATATGATTTAAAGCTCATTCAGCTTTAATTGTGCTTTCGGCCAGCAAAATGGCGACAAATTCGACGGAGAAGATCGACCTGGGCAAGCCCCAGTTCGCGTCTCACTCTTGGGTTGAACCGATCGTATGTTTATCTTCTTGACTTCTCCTGCCTTTCCGCGCTAATATCTGTATTTCTTAGATCGTGGTGAGCATTATGATCGCTTCCCTCGTCTTCAATCGCACCCGACACTACAAAATCTTCGACAAGCACCGGGATCCCCTGGCTGAGCGAGAATTCCTCAAATCCGACGTCGAAGCCACCTCCGTCCCCCTCCGAGATGAAAACCGCAAGAACCCCCACGAGCCCAAGCGACGCGTATACGGATGGTTTGTGATTAGGACACCGAACTCTTCCCGCTTCTCCCACCATGTCCACAGCCGCATCCTGCAGAAGTTGCCCTTCTTGGTGGAAATGTTCTACTGGGTTCTCAACTACGCCTTTTACTCCTGCACCAAGGCCGTTGCGCAGGCGCTTTCTCCGGCTGGAACAGACGTGGTACAGCTGGCTCAGGATCACGGAATTGGAATCCTCGACTTTGAACACCGTTCTATTTTCAGCATGTTCTACCCGATTGAAGAGTCCGATTTCCAGGCTTTCTTCCTGAACAACCACCAAAGCTGGATGACTTTCTTCAACCGTATCTACTCTCTCGTTCACATTCCGGGAACTGTTGCGTAAGTTTCCATTGAACCTAATCTAAGGCGTTGCTGATTGTTTAGTTTCATTTCTTGGTACTATTGGGCCGCCCCCGATTTTGAGCGATTCGCAATTGTCCGCCGCACAATGACCCTTGGAAACTTCTCCGCCTTCATGGTCTTCTGTTTCTACCCCTGCATGCCTCCCCGACTGCTCCCCGAGTCCTTCAACTTCCACGACACAGTGCGACAAGAACATGCTGAGAGTGTGTGGGTTGGAGGAAAGATGGTCAACCAGCTGGCGGCGATGCCCAGTCTTCATTTCACATACGCGTTTTGCATTGGTGCTACCTTCTTGTACCACTCGAACTTTTGGTCCATCTTCCAGGGCGGACGTCGCACCCTGCGGTCTATGGTCTCGACCGGCTTCTTCGTCACAATCGCGATCCTGTACCCTCTGCTGGTGCTCTCTGTGATTGTCGCCACAGCCAACCACTACTGGCTCGATGCGACCGTGGCCATGGTCTCCGTGGCCATTTGCTTCCTGATCAACAAGGTCTGGCTCATCCTCCTCCCCGCGGAGGACCTGCTCCTCTGGGCGCTGCGCCTCGAGAAGCCCGTACCGACCACGGGCAACCGACTCCGCAACAGCAACCGTCAGACCAAGGGCGACGAGCCCTTTGAGGAGTCCGAGCACTTGCTGGAGCGCTACTCATAAATATGAAAACACGGTATATATCGATCGATCTAAGGGATCTTAATGGCGCATGGCTGTTCACTGCATATAGACATAGTATTTACGCATATTCTTACGCATTTAATGGAGCGTGATTTGAGCCCTCATCTCACGATAATTGAAATGGAAACTGTTCATATATATAAAGGCCTTTGGTTTATAGGCTGTGTTTGGGGATGCTGGTCTACCTCTTCTTCGCAAGGTCAGAAAGATTGCAGGTCTTTCCACTGTACTATATTGGTCTGAAAATCATGTTTATACGGATCCTGCTGAATCAATCAACGCGTAGGCCGGTACTGTCTCCAATCCCGCATGAAAGAAATGCCAACCTCGATCTTCCCCTGCAAAAATGCAGTCTCGGATTATGCTTGGGTAGCAATGAAGCTTCACTCGCGCCTTCACAATACTGGTAAAGTGCATGGAACGGAAAGAAAACAAGAAAACGGAGCAAGCGCTTTGGAACATCATCCGCCTCACATATCCCACGGTCCTGGTCCCTGATTCTGAGACGCCAGCGTCCCCAGATACCAGAGTGCCAGGAGAACCGTCAGCCTGTGCTGTCCGGCTGTCGTTGTTCCAGCTGTCTCCCACGGAATCGGCTGCGATAGCTCCAGGTTGCCTTTGTTATCAAGCCGTTGTATCGCAACGCAACAAGGTCGTGATTGGTAAGGATAGATCCGTACCGGGTCCTGTGCTGTTTCATATACCAGTTGACCTGGCTAATCGCCTGGCGGTACTCAATTCATTCGGCTGGAGAGAGAGCCATGGGTCCGTTATATTGGGATTCCACCTCCCAATCGCCGTTCACATTCCAAATCTCTTCGAGCGAGGGTCGGCTTTATGCCGGGGACGAATCCGACGTTGAAACAGGGAAGGCCTGGTAAGAAGCGACCTGGTGTCTTCGAACCGTCGCCGACGTCGATAGAAAGTATGGACCTTCCGTTCATCTGAGGCTGGTTAGCCCAGAGACCTAAACGCATAACGGTAATGGTCGGCGGAGTCGTGCGATGGCACGTTCCTTCGCTGCTGTCTGGCATCCAGTCTCGGAGCGGATAGCCCCTCGGGGGGCTGACTGGGAGCGGATTCGAGGTGATATTCCCTGTCGATAGAAGGGGCTGGAACCGTATGTTTGTAAAATAGTTTGAATGTTAAATGCATTCCAGCAGTCAAGAGTGTGGAATTCTGTGTGACTAGGTATAGGCGTCATTGGTCGTATTTCCAGTCTCCGCACGCCGGGGGAGGTTTTGCGGGAATTGCCGGCATTCCTGCCTGAAGATAGACCATCAACGTGATTTGAGCAGCCATAGCTCTCGAGCTTGTGAGGCTTGGTTGTACGATTGAAGTTTCTGTGGTAAAGAGATGTGTGGAGATGATGGGCGAGGATGGGGGGTCAATCAAGACTTTATAAGCGGCTACTGCGGGCAGGAGGAGCATTCGCCAGATAAGCTTATCCAGAAGCTTATTGAGCGGGTTAACGATATTGCGTCTGGCCTCGATTAACCCCAATGGGGTGAATCTTGGACGGCAACTTGACTATACATACATACATGCCTACGTCTGATCATGGACTTTTCGCAGTCGGACATTGTATTCACTAAGCAATTGTCATGCTCACCTGCTTCCGCCAGATTCCTCGATCGTATTCCCAATGCGCGATACTTTTTAAAAGTAGTTGCCACATCCCTTACAGAGCATAGGACACAATTCTCATCGCTTTAGCATCATGGAAGAGGCCCGAAGGAGTTCCATGAGTCTAAACACAGGGTGACAAATATGCACGTATGCGAAGTGACGGCCTACAAGCGACTCCAGGAGAGCGGCCTTTCAGAGCGCGGAATGATCCCTAAATTCTACGCAAGCATCGAAGCTCTCAACCCGAAGCTCCACAAACCTCACCTGGACATGTTCTTGAACGATGAATACCCGCCCAAAGCAATTATTTTAGAGTATATCCCGAACATGAAGCAAATTCACTGGAAGAGCTACACGGATGCTGAGAAAGACAATCTGATGAAGACGCTCGAAGAAATTCACAGCGCAGGAGTTATTCACGACGACATTCACCCTAGGAACATGATGGTTTTCAAGGGGGATCCTGACAGGGCGATCTGGATCGACTTCGACAGAGCGCAGACCTGGGATAAAGCGAATATTACCGAGCAGCAGAAGGAGTGGCTGGAATTCGAGAGCGCAGTTGCTGAGGATCAGCTGTCGATGATGGTAAGTGGCCTACCTTACGTTTGTTTAATCTTTAGCTGATCTTGTTCTGTAGAAAGCAGACTCGGAGGAGGGTAGGACAAACAAAAGTGCGCGGTTGTATTGGTAGAATGTCCTTCTCTTCTACATATGTGCGCGGCTACGCAATGACCTGGTTTCTGCATCTGTCTTATGCCCAGAGCACTTGACTGGCACTGCCAGGTCGCAGCAGGAGCCTTCAACAGTCATCTAGGCATGCAGTGACTGAAGGCGATGGTAACAAAAACTCGATTCTGCAAACGCTCTTCTAGTAGAGTATGTGCTTTGAAAGGTAGCAATTGGCACCTTTGAAGCGCAAGGAAGGCCAGAAAGGACAGGGTCACTATGGCACATCCAGAGCTCCATGCCCCCTAGGAGGACATCCCGAAGTGTACTCGCTTGTCATGGGGTATAAGCCTAGAGTCCAGTATTTTAATCATGTCGTCTGCAATAGTCATCAAACACGCTATGAAGGGCTTCGAAGATATAGTGCGTCAAAAGCAAGTGACACACCGCGCCTAATCTCTACCATAACTGAGTTGGATAACTTGACGATAAAGCCAAGCAAGCATATTCATCAATCCCAGAAATGGGTAAACCCATAATATCTTGGTGTTGATTCATTCATTCTGTGGTTGAGCATAATACTTACATATTACAGGAAATAAAAGCAAATTTCTTTTTACCCCAGCCAGTCCCTTCCTTCGCTGAAACGTAGTATCATGCACAAATTAGCCTGTTCTTCAAGCTCCGCGATAGTGCGGTCAAAGCAGCCGATAACCGCATCATACAACGCATTCGTGCCCGCCCTCCTCACTCGTATCCGTCCCCGTCCAGGGCTTCCCATCTCGCACGGGGAACAGCATCCCCCTCAGGCGTTCGGCAAGACCCACGAAGGGCCGAAACGCAGGCGTAAACTCCTTGCATTTAAGCAAGCTGTTTCTAGAAGTCCTACACTAGAAAGCTCATATGCGAAGGGGTAGTACTAGTAATATTAAATATATCCTAGACTTTCAACCACAACTAACCACCACAACCAGTGCTACTACTGCACCCTGATGAAATCTCCAGGTTAGAAATCTCCTCGCCCGGATCGGCCCTCCCTTCATCTCCCCAGTCCCAGTCATCATCCCCTTGTGACACGACTGTTCTGCGTCCTGTAATGCAGTTATGCACAAGAGTCTCGCTGGAGGGAAACCCATGCCAAAGAACCCTTGCTTTCGTCAAACTCGGTATGTGGCTTGCAGCGGCCGTGGAAGCGTCGATCATCCGCTCAAAGAGCTCGAGGGTCGTTTTAAACCTCTCGCAATGTCGACTGGACCCCGAAGACAGAGTACCCGGCTGGAGGAGACTGATGTTCACAATGATGCTTTGGATCCGGACTGGGTGGGTCGCGTCATGGTGCTTCAACCGTAGAACTTTAGGACAGATCTTTCGCATTCGCAAGCGGAGTGATCGTAATGAGGGTATTATACGAGCTATATCCGGGCAAATATGGACTCCATGCTTGAAATCGGAGCCATATGTATCAATCTCGAGATCTCGAATCTGAGATGCCCTGAGCGAGTTCAGGAGCGGAGCAGGAGTCCAGTTGTATAGGTAGTGCTGAGAAGGCGCCAGCGGCAGGCCCGAATTATAATGTAGATCAGTGTGTAGACTGAAGGACTTTAGACAAGCACCCTGGGACAGGAGCACATGAAGGCAATCGTTTAGGTTGTCGTTGTCCTCGACTAGGCTGGACGGCCAATCCTTTGCCCGACTAGCGTAGACTCTGAGCCGTGAAGCATGACGAGTGACTTTCTCCTGCGCTGATCTGGGCAGCCGAAGAAGCTGGTTGGCGCTCACGGCGAGGTCTTCGTACAGAATGGGCTCGGCAATTGCGTACCACCACTTGCAGACGAGGAGGCAGCAGGCATTGTGTTTCCGGAGCTCTTGACTACCCACAAAGCGAAGGATGACGCAGAGGATTTCGTTTGGCAGAGCGTGAAGCGGCATACTGAGTGCAGACGGAGTATGTGCAAGCTGTTCTTCGGTGGAAGTGAGGCTGAGCCCAAACAGACTGCTCCAGGTGTCCCCATCACGTGGCCTTATCCTACTTCGTGCATTCTGAATGCTCATTGGGCCATTCGTTTGGGCTGAGGCGCTAATTAGCAAGCACTCTGTAAGCTAAGCCATCTCCTAAACAGAAAAGGCAAGGAGAAAAAAAATTACATAACATAAGGAGCCCCTCCTGTTCGCAAGACAACCTAGGAAGGCCTTCTGGCGGGCGCTTGGTGAAGCGCTCAGTGGATCGCGCAGGAACACTTTCTCTTGTGGAGATCCCGAAGATCATATGGAGTACCATTGTGGACTGTCTCACATCCAGTTATTGGATTCAACATTCATGTTCGGATCGTCCCAAATCAGCTCGTCAAACCAGCTGAGGAAATCTTGGCTGGTCATTTGTTCGGGCAGCGGAGGGATTGCGTGGAACTCATTATAGGCCCCATTAGACTGCTCGTTCGCATGGGGATGATCTACAGCACCAGACGAGGCCTGGTCCACATGCTGGCCAGGTTGCACTGCCTGTTCGGACTGCAATTTCGGTTCGGTGTTGAGAGTATCGTCCAGTAAGGCGCCGATGACCTTGCTGATTTGCGTACAGACAACGAAATCTGGCCTAACAGGCAGCTGCTTGCGCTCGAAATACGAGAGCAGGACACTCAAGTCGCGGATAATCTGGGATCGAGGCGTGGTTGTCGGCAATGGAGTTCCGCTGGTGGTGCTGTTGTAGAGTTCTGTTGCGAGCGTGCCAGCGCCGGGGAGCCCGTAGTACAGGAACTGGAATTTCGAGTAAGTCATTAGGAGGCAATGTACGGAGAGGGTTGTTACATACCAGCCAGGCGTAGCCTTCATAGGCTCGCGGGCGTGAATGTTGCTGCTGCACAAAATCTAGCACGCCGGAAAGCAGCTTCATGGAGGTCTCTAGCAAAGAAGCAATAGACATCTGGCCAACTTGAAGAAGCATGCGCTCAATCTGAAAGCGGCTCCAGAGATATTGGAGGTCTACGACCAGAAGCTTCGTGCATAGCTGACGTCCCCATATCGCCCAGCTGCTACTATGATACCGATACTGCTGAGGTATCTCTTCCAATGCTGCGTGGTACGCATCATATAACTCTCTGCAGGTTCCGTGTTAGCGGGTTCAGTTGGCAATGTCTTCCAGACTTACCTGAGCTTTTCAGGAAACGAAGGTCCTCGATTTCCTAAAGACAGACGTAGCACCTTTTCCTGAAGTTCAGCCTGCTGATACCGAAGTCGGAGAAAGCTCGATTGTCGTATATATTCCCCGTTGTTGATGTTTCGCCATCCTCCATCGCTAGCACTCTGCAAAACTGCTTGAAGCTGGCTGCCCTGAAGTATGATTTCGTCGTCGTCGATATTAAGGGGCATCGCATCGTCGCAAAAGTTGTTGTCAACCCTTGGCGGCCTCCCTAGGAACGTGGCCAGACTCTTGTCCCTGATAACGGCAAATGCAAAGATCCTCTTTCGAGTTTCCAAGATGAAGAAGGGTACATCGGGTGGTGAGGACTTGAGACGATGGAAGCCGAGTATATAGAGCTCGGCAACAAACTCGTTAAAGCGGTGATATAATGCATTGCCTGTTAATCCATTAAGAAAGATTCCAGAAAATATATGCTGCAAGTCACTCACTTGCATCTCCAAATAGGAACGACGACAGCTGAACGTTCATCAGACGGGCCCAGGCAGTTAACTCGTTCACTTGGTTATAGTTCTCGCATATCTGAATACACGTTTTACTCGCAGCGTACATTTCGGCGGAGAACTCAGCATCCTGGGCTGGGCTGAGTGTGTAGTGAGACGCTACCCCTGAGACGGTAAAGACCACGGAGATAAACTCGAGTCGAATGTTCTTTCCGGTGAAAGTCTTGTAAAATTCTAACGGGGTTGAGCGAGAGGACACGGGGGGCAGTTTTCTCACGAGGTTAGCTTGTACTCTTTCAAATACTGCTCCAAAATCCGGGTCTTGATCCTGACTTTCCCGCAGCTCCCGAAGAAAGTCTAGCAGGGGGTCCATGATTAGTGGTCGTGGGATGACTGTGAACCGGGGACCTCCATAGTATCTAGATAGCAATTCCTCTGGACGTGTCGACGAGGATACTAGTCGTTTCAGTGCTTGTATGATCAGAGTAAATTGGGTCGAGGTGTCGTTCTGAATCTGAACTGGCGTTGATGTGCAAGGTGGGGAGAATTTGGGCAACAAACGGAGGGCGCTCGATCCGCCGAGATAACCAGAGGGACTTGCGTCGGGCCCTGCTTCCTCTCCCTCGGGCTTCTTTTCCGGACTGGAGTGGGTTGCCTGATTTCCGGCGTCTGTGCTTGAAGAAGGGGTAGCGGAGGGCAGGGCGGCATCTCTCCGGACTCGATAGGGGCGGAACTTTGCGGTAGTCCGTGTCAGAGGGGCGGGATGATAGAAGCACTGAGCCAAGTTAAGAGTCATTCCGATACTTCCGCTGTTATGAGAATGCTGCACATACTCTGTCCGAAATGCCGCGGGCCTGACAGCGCGCACAGACCGGCGTCGCGTGGTTACACCGCACCTTGGCTAACCGACATGGCTCACACGAGGTCGGCTTCCCGTTCCGGCGATACATTATTGAAGTACTATGGCTGACCACGACTGCATTGGCGCTCGCCGAGAATGCAGCTGGGCAGGGATGGGGCGATGAGAGAAGAGAGAACACCCTCGCAGCACGTGACTTACTCCGACGGGCGCCGGAATGCTCCTTCCTAAAGCGGTAACTCCGTCTTACCTCCAGAGCTGAAAGAGGGTCGGCAAAGGGCGTAGTAAGACAATAGCCTCGCAAACAACGGCTGAGCTGTCTCACTGTCATCAAATATCTCGCAGAATGAGACTCGGATTTCTTGGACTGGGCACCATGGGCGTGCCCATGGCGCGCAACCTCGCCCGGCATTTCCCTCTCACCGTGTGGAATCGAAGTCCATCGAGATATGATCTTCTGAAAGAGGCTGACACACCGATTGCGATTGCCGAATCTCCTGTAAAGCTCGTCGCACAGTCCGACATCACCTTCGTCATGCTTTTCAACGCCCCCGCCATCGAATCAATCCTCACCACAGACTTCTTCCACGCACTCCGCGGCAAAACGCTGGTGAATTCAAGCACGGTCCCTGCCGAATTCAACAGAGGGCTTTCCGACAGGGTTCGCGCCGCAGGCGGCGATTTTCTCGAGATGCCCGTGAGTGGGAGTAAAGTGCCAGCCGAACAGGGCCAGCTTGTTGGCTTGATGGCAGGGGAATCGCAGGTTGCGGATCGCATTCGGCCCTTTGTGAAACCGCTGACGCGATCGGCGGTTTACTGTGGTCCAACAGGATCGGGTATGAAAGCAAAACTTGCGGTGAATACGTTGCTCGTCACGCTCAATGCTGGCCTCTCCGAGTCTGTCAATCTTGCCCGTGCCCAGGGCATTGATCTCCACGCCTTCGAGCAGGTCCTTGAGGCTTGTCCAATGGCGTCACCCTACTCGAAAGTCAAGGTTGCCAAAATTCGAAATGAGGACTGGTCGGTGCAGGGGTCGTTGAAGGATTGCTATAATGGTATGCAACTGATCGAGTCCGCGGCTGCGGCGGCAGAGGTGCGGTCACCGTTGATGGAGGTTTGTATGAAGTTATACAAAGAGGCAATAGAAGCAGGTCATGGAGAAGAGGATATGATTTCCATTGTGAAGACAGTGGGGAAGAACCCGAACTCAAAGTCCAGCTCATAAATAATGCACTCACCCTAGCCCTTCGAAATATCGTCCATAGCCCTACTTCCGTAAAGTCGATACATGGTCAACATCTCCAAACTCCCCAACTCCCCACAATTTCTCGGGCAGTGCAGGCGGCACCGCAAGCGCGGCCTGGATGCGCTTCGACGCCTCGACAAACTGCGTCCGCAACCCCTCCCAAGGCTGCGACAGATTGACCAGTTTGAAGTCCCGCTTCCGCCATTCCCCATCGACAAAAACGTGCTCGACATCGCTTGCATTTGCGTGAAGTACAATCGCTGCAATCGGGTCACTCCATCCGAGCATGTTCGGACTGTCACCGTTGAACACAACCAAGTCGGCCTTTGCGCCAACTGTGATAACACCGATATCGTCCCGATGTAAGGCGCGGCCACCCTGTCGAGTAGCGAGTAGGAACGCCTGTTCCACAGGCATGGGATTCGCGTTGGGAAGAAGCCCGGTGTCTAGAGTCTTGGTATAGTTCCGCAGGCGGACGAGCTGCAGCCACAGTCGGGTTTGATTTATCATGTCACCGGAGAAGGTCCAGGTCGTGTCGAGGCCGATCGATGCCTGGTCGGAGATCAAATGTCCCGTGGTCTGGCCGTGGCCGTAGTGGCATTCGGACTCCGGTGTGATGGAGACGAACATGTCGTGATCGCGGAGTGCTTTCATGTCTGACTCCGTCAGGAATGGGGCGTGGGAGAAGATTATCGGAATCCCCGCAGAGGGGATATTGTTCTCTTCGCAGACACAGGTAGGGGATGAGTTTCCTTCTGTAGTGGAAGATTTAGTATAACGGACTGTGAGAAACATGACTCGCTCAACTTACGCGGCCATGGTCCACCAAGTTGGTGCAGTGTGAGGGCCTGGAGATTCAGCTGCCTGTCTTATGTGAGTCTGCATTCATGCTTTGCTGTTTCAAGGGACTCCCAACGTACTCTTTCTTCTGCCGTATAAACTCCAACCCAGTCCCATCCTTGTTCAGAACGGTCCAACTTAACCCATCAAGCGAAAGACCCGGCAGAACACGCCCCTTTTCATCTTGCCCGAGCTCCGAATACACAGCCCACTGCTCATCCACCGAAAACGCTGGGCGAGCCGCAACATCATAGCACCACCAGACGCGCGCACCACCTTCAATCGCCGCACGGTATCCGGCCTGCATGACAGGCGCAGACCAGTTGTTATGTGCGTGCTCGACGCACGAGGTCACGCCGGAATTCAGGCCCTCGAGATATCCCTCCAGCGCACTGACGTGGATATCATCTGCAGTGAATGCGGCCCTTGCGCCTTCGGATGCCTGGCTGACCCAGTCGAAGTACTGCGAGAGCGTTGTGTTGGGTCCGAGGGTTCGATAGACGCTTTGCCACATGTGGACGTGCGTGTTGACGAAGCCCGGTGATACGATCTTGCCGGATACGTCGATTATTTCGACGCCTTCGGGGGTAGGTAGTGAAGCAAAGTCCTCTTCAATCGCGGAGACGCGGTCATTTTCAATGAGGATCGAAGCTTTTCGGAGAACCCGGATCGATTGGCTTGTGGCATCGAATGCCAGGACAGTGCCATCTTTCAAGATCTTAGACGGCATGATGGTAGTAGTTTAGCGAGCACGATAGCAATTATTCGACAGCAGGGCATACAGTAGATTTATATAGCTGGAGCCTGAGCTGACAAGCGTCGGCCTTCCGTCACCCCGACGCCGACAGGTCGGAGGTCGGCAGATCCAGCCCCCGATATCGAGACAATGAATGAGTTGAAACACTTATGTTTGGTCTTGTTCCTATTCTGAGGTATATCAGGTTTCACGGGAGCGGTTAGAAGCGGGTGTTACAGGCTTTATGCTGAAGCACCTACATGGGATGGCTAAAGCGTTTTGTAGCATCGAAACGATGCTCTTTTTTTTAATTTTTTTTTCCTCTCCTCTTTTGTAGAACGCAGATATATACATGAACCAACTTATGAGAACAAAAGAAACCAAAGAGAATGACAATCAACATAATACAGGAAATCTAACCCGTTCCTTCTAAATATTGACAAGCAAGTGCATCATTCCTTCACATCTAAAGGAAAAGCTGCGCAAGGCTACCGAGCATCAAAAGCGCCATCACACCCGCAGCCTTCGTATCAACAGCTCCCACGGCTCCGTTTGTCTCTGTTGGGTCCGCCTGTGAATCACCGGTTGTGGTCGCACTCGAAGCCGCAACGACGCTTGCCGCAACTGTGCCAGTAGCAGTGGCATTCGCATTCGTGTTACACCAGGCCTCCCCCGCTTCAGAGCCTTTGATAAGACACTCCGCCAGGTCGCCGACAGTCTGGTCCTGGGCGAGGCAGTAGTAGTCGCAGTTGGAGTACGAGATGACAGGGGAGGAGCCGCAGCAGGAGGTCATTAGGTCGAGGTACGTGCCGTTGGTATTGGGCATAGCACATGCGGCATCGTTGGTTGGGATCTCGTAGAGTTTGGGTTGGCAGGTAGATGATGCAGAGGGAGCGACTGAGGTAGTGGTTGTGGTAGAAGACATGGTGAATAGATAATTGGGCCAGGCGAGAGATAACGATTGATGGAACTTGGATATATGATGTGGAGGGAACAAACAGATGTCAGTATTGCAAGGTATTTATACGTTCTATACTGTATAAACATATGGATTGATCTTCATTCTACCGGGATATCGATGGGTCGATATTGTGTGGTGAGAATCGTGGACACAGTCTGGCCATCTAAATTTAGTTCTGACGCAGGTACAATATCAATTCATGGTTTAGTGTCTGCTGTCCGTTAGCTCGAGGTCCATTACTAAATCTGGGCGGTAAAGTTGTATCTGTTTGGCGCAGGAACTCTGCCTGCTGGTGGATATCAGAATTCAAGACATTGTCTCCACCTCGTTTACACTGGGATGCATACCCTTGTTAGATGTCAATGTCTGAAGTTCGTGAGACGAATATGGAAGTAAAATAATAATAGTAACTGGCTTCATCTTTGTTCAAACAAGGGTCAGACATTTTCTCTCGATTAGTACCAATAACCTATTGGTGCTGGGTTCGGTCTGGTGTGACACGCCGCATCCTCGAGGTCACAATCCTACATCGCACCTTATGTACTCAAGCCAAATGGATTTCATTCCCAGGAGCAGTTAAGGTATAAGCCGCATCAGGCGATCGGCATCCCGTATGCTGCAATCATTTGAGTCTAGTCAAGTTTGCGTTGGGTAGCGGATAGATAGCGTTTAGGGAGCATCCATCGGGACCCATACATTCGTTCCGGCGAAATAAGGCCGGCCACATTCTATTTTTAGTGTTCCCTGAATTAGGAGCATCCCAAGAGCGTTGTGGCTGCGCTGGAATGGACTCGGTCCCACGATACATCCACCTCTTCCCACAATGAGGGGACATCCACTTTGTGTGGGAGCATTCTTCGCTTGGAAAGTTGATACCGTCTATCTTTGTTTGTGGGAGTAATAATGAGAGACATACATACTAATAGTGCTGCGGATTTGATTTCAAGTTTAATTGAATGTAACTGGATATAATCTTACGGGATTCGAAACTGTCGCCTTCGCTATTCAATCCGTCTCTCTACAATTGCAATATCCATGCATATATTATAGAGACATAACAAAACGTAACATAAACAAACATGTCCAGCCGACCTAGCTTAACAACGACAGCTATATTTCCACAACTAGGTGGACAGTTATGGCGAATTCCACATGACTTGCCCTTTCTCATTAGCCCAACCCTGGACTCTGAGCATCTCTTCGTACGCTTTCTCATATCCTAGTTGTTTAGTCAGAGCAGTATATTCATCCTTCGAGTACCGGTGATTAGGTCCTTCCCAGACATTAGGTGTACACAAGGGCTTCCAGGTTTTGCTAGTCCCCTGCGAAACTAGACCGATCGTCTCAAGCTTCTTCAGTACAGCAATCACGTACCGCTGGCAGTGCTGAGCCTCAACAGCCCAGCAGACATCGCTGAATTTCTTCCTGTCGGACTCTTTGATCGTGCAGATTTTGTCCCTGAGCACGATAGAGAGATGATCGAATCGCTTCATCGGTTCGGTAAACAGCCGGTATTCAGGCCAGCCGTGCCACTCGCGGTTCGAGTGGTAGAACGTGCAGCGGTCTTCTCCTGGGATCACGAGCATGAAGACCCAGTGCTCGGGCTGGTCTCGTCTGTCGGTTCTTCCGACGTAAAGGTCGTACATATCCTCTGTCCTCTCGGGGATCTCTTGTTTTTCTTCTAAGCATACCGAGGGAAACTGGATCAGGTCTCCCAACGGCTCGGGAGACTTCGCGTCTCCTCTGGAGGATACCGGGGAGAACTCAATGAGGTCCCTAATCTCCATGGGCTCTGCAGTTTGTCTGTTGTGTGTCGAGGACACCGCTGCTATCAGGGCTGGTGACATTAATATTGACTGAACACCACGAGAGGAAGAAGGATCCGGGTATCTATCTTCCTTTTTTCGGCCACCTCCTTTCGAGGGCGCTATCACCTCCCTTCTAAATACTAGGAGCAGAGTATTCTCGAAAGGAATCTCATCTTCAAAGCATCCTTGTGTTTTGTTGTTGCCATTGTGTTTTTCTTTGTCGTTCGATCGACGAGTGCGCGGACGTTGCCTCGCTTCTCTCTTTCTTCAACCTGTTATTTTGAGCGGCGGGCAATAACAGTCAATACTGAGAATCCGTTGAGCAATGTTATAGCAACAATGGGCCTGTAATGGGGAGAGATGCTGCATGGCCCATTTGACGGAAGCCTAGGTTGAATTCATGATTTTCTCGTCAGGCAAAGAGGAGAATTACTGGACACCAGTTGTCACCTATGTACGCCAAGTCTAGAGTATGTATATCGGTGAAGAGGGATTCGGTTCCGGCTACAGCTCTCCTACCGTACCACATCATGTACATCGGACCCAAAGGTCTATAAATTAGGGCCATCGTCCCTTTAGTGGGAATTGAGCAATGCTTTTACTCGTGGCTAGCGATGTCTTCTCGCGCAATCGGGATGGGTCATCGGCTCATAATCAACTCCAATCACGCAAGCGCTACTATATCTTGATCCCGCAGGAACGGCTCACAAAACACAAGATAACCCCCAGTCAGACTGGGGATCGAATCCATCGCATTGTCTACATTCCTTTTTGCGTGATACTTCACTGTCAAAGCCCATTGTTCCATTATTTTTGGTTCGAGATGTCTTTTGTCTTCTCGCAGACGCGAGAATTCGAGGCCGCAAACGGAAAATATGCGGCCAAGTTTACTAAGGGTGATCTTGCCCTCCCTCCAGCTAGGTATCTATTCATGCTACTCTAAATTTTTGAAGATACAATCCTAAGATTGTGCTGGCACATAGGAAGGTAGCAGTCGTAGCGTGCATGGACGCCCGACTAGGTGTGTTGCCCCCTTTCCATACAGCCAAACGATCGCACTTGCTGATTCTATGATTAGATCCTGCCAAAGCATTGGGCTTAGAGGAAGGAGACGCCCACGTTATCCGGAATGCAGGTGGGCGAGCGGTTGATGCGATTCGCAGCCTGGTCATCTCGCAGCAACTCCTGGGGACGAGGGAGATTGTACTTGTGCATCATGTAGGTAACCCCAGCGGCAGAATCAGCACATCCTTCGTTCCTAGCGTGGAGTGCATAATAAAAGGGATAGCGCTAACAATTAAAAAACTTTAGACGGACTGTGGGATGTTGACCTTCTCGGACGAGGTCATCCGGGAGAAGATACGCACAGACCTTGGCCAGGATGCTGACCATATCGCATTTCTCCCTTTCAAGAATCTCGAGAAGAGTGTATTGGATGATATCAAGCTGCTACAGGAGCATCCTTTAATTCTCGACGTGCCGATCACAGGGTACATTTACCATGTGGAGAGTGGCAAGATTAGCAAAGTGCATCGGGTGTAGTAGGTGTTCTGTTACATGCGGGAGTGTGCAGTGAGGGAGTGATACCAGGGGTTGAGGAGTTGGGGGAATGCTATGAATATTTAAAAAGGTTCAATCATAACCACCCAAGGTCGTGCCGTGAATGTTTATCGTTGTTTGTCTCATCGATGCGAACGACCAGTTTCTGACCGGAAACCTCCTTATTGCGTAGCTTCAACAGTCCAGCATTAACTGCATCAAATCCTCCAGAGAGGACGGAGATTCGAGGTGGCTTCAACCGGTCATGCGTCAAGTACATGGTGAGCTCTTTCAACAAGTTGCTGCCAAACTCAGGCTCATTGTGGAAGAGTTTGACCTTAACAGTCGGAAGACTGACGCCGTCAAAGTCAAGGTCTTTTTCCACATTTCTTGGAAGGCCAGCCAGGGCAACCAGTGTTGAGGGTGTTCGCTGCGTTCCTCCACGCAATGCCTTAGCACAAAGTCTCGCAGTCGTATATCCGACAGCGTCAAATGCAAGCCGTAGGTTTCCGTTGGTCACTTCGCGAATACAGCGAAGTGCCTCATCTGGCTTGTTGCGATCCAAGACGACATCCGCCCCGGCCTGCCTAACGTACTCGAAGTTTCCAGGCGACGCAATCGCGATAACTGAAAGACCGTATATCTTTGCAAGCTGGATTGCCATGTACCCTGTACTAGTTGCTCCTCCCCAGACCAGTAGCCACTCGCGCTCGTTATTTGAATGCGCGGACGAGGGGCTCGGGGTGATTCCCATGTATCGCTGTAGTGATATAGCAGCCGTAATCGCAGCGACCGGTATCGCAGCTGCACACTCGAAGCTTATACCTGACGGGATCTTTGCTATAGAACTTGCCGTAGCGACGAAGAACTCCTGGTAGCTACCGGCGTAAGATTTCGTGTAGTCTGTTAGAGTGAAGACCGCATCCCCGACTCGATAATTGGGAACGTCTTCTCCAACTGCCTCTATTACACCCGATGCATCGCGCCCGTTTATCCACGGTAGCGATGTGATGCCGAAGTTGTGAGCTTTGCTCTGCCAGTCAACTGGATTCAGCGAGACCGCCACGCAGCGTATCAGCACTTCGCCCGGACCGGGGATAGGCACTGGGTGATACGGCTCGAGTGTGTAGTCTTTCCCGATCGCTTCAATCAGCAATGCCTTGGCTAAGGTCGGTGTTCGGGGTTTGCGTGTGTATGGTGACATTGTTCATCTATTCGGTTCGTGGGAGCAATTCAGCTCATGAATGAGCAAACAAACAATTCATCTCGATAGCATACATACGGGCGAGCTGTGTGAAATGTTATCATTGCAAACTAAAAGCACGTTATACAATCTAAATCCTTCTTGCTCTCCAACGCGGCAGCAGTGGAGACTCTGTTGGAGATGGTTTACATACTATACACAGACTACTCCAACAGACGCCGGTTAAGTATACCAACTCGGCTCCGGAGCTTCGCCCAACAAAGCCCACGAGCCCACCTCTCGGAATTTGTAGGCAATGGGATCGTGCAAGCTATGCACTCGCGTATTCCGCCAGAACCGGTCAAATCCATACCGACTCAGACTCCCACTCGCACCAACAAGCTCGAAGATCTTCGTGCTGGTCTCCAGAGCTGTTTCGATGGCCTGCGCTTTTGACGCCGCGACTTCTGTACCGGGGTTAGATCTGACCATAGTATGGAGAATAGGGTGATTAGCAACTTACGGACTGCGATCTCGCCACGTGCAGCCTGTGTAAGCGAAGCCCTTGGTGCGTGAATCGCCTCCGAGACCCGCTCGGCCGTGCGGTCAATCAAAGCAGAGGCAGCCCAGATCTTTGCCTGGAGTCGACCATATCCTTCCAATATATACTAGGCCACGGTCAGATACTACTGGCCTCCCCTGGGACTGGTGGACTCACCCATTCCTCGGTTGGTTTCTCCTTATTATCTCCCCCATACGGCCATGCCCGTGTCCTGGTCCGCGTGTACTCCGCAGCGGTCTCCAGAGCTCCAATTGCCGCTCCGATATGGACAGCAGCAAACTGGAGTTGGACGGGCGGCAGAATGAAGTCGTGGTATGTGTCTCGTGTGGTCAATTGTTTGTCCACGAAACCTGCGGCCTCGGACCAAGGGATCTTGACGTTCTTGATCACGCAACCTCCGGATTCCTACAGATATATTAGTATGATCTGACCACGTGTATATGCAGGGGGCAATTGCCGGGCTTACCGTGAGCCTCTGCCCAATGACATCCCAGTCACCCTTGAAGCTAATTCCCGGCTGCTTGGTAGGCACGTAAGCAAAGACATGGGTTCCATCCTTGAGCACGCCTTCGAGCACCGTGATGTCGCTGATTACGCCCCCTATGGTGGAATAGTCAGCTCAGCGACTATTGATCACTAACGGTACCGCAATCCCGGGCCAGATTGGGCGCGTACCTGTGGAGAAAAACTTGTCGCCGTTAAAGACAAGATCCAGCCCCGTGTCCTCCGCAATCATATCAGCGTTGCGTGGATTCACTGCACCACCAAGATAGTAGTTTCCTTCGGTGAACTCGCGCAGCCAGCGCTCCGCTTGCTTGGGTGTCCCCAGAATTTGGCTGCTCCAGAACCTGCAAACGAACCATCGCGATCAGCATAGACAAACACTTTCTGTGCGAGAGAAGAAGGACAATACATACCAAGAATAATGGTTCCCGATTAAATGCCCAATACTCGCATCAGCCTTGGCGATCTCGGTCGTAACCTTGTACGAGGTTTGCCAGGTCTCGCCGCCGCCTCCAAACCGTCGCGGACCGAGAAGATTGACGAGGCCGGCATCTTTGAGCAGCTGCACTTCAGCGAACGGGGGTTTCCCTGCTGCGTCGCGCTCAACGGCATCAATCTTGAGGATCTCAGCCGCCTCGGTTGCGCGCTTTACCCATTCCGCGGGAATGTTGGGTTTCGGAGCTGCTTTCCAGCGCAGGGAGGCGGCGGAGCGCGCCTGTTCGGCTTTGAAGCTCTGCATGACGAGATCTGACAGGGATTGATTATCTCTTGGAATGTAGGGGGTGATGCAAGATGAGAGGTCGATCCGGTGGCCGATTTAAGCTGGCGATACCGCACGGCGAGAGCGATATGAAACGCGTGAATCAGGCAACTTTAGTCGCAAGCGAGCGAAGGATCAATCTCCGCGCGGTTCCTGACTCGTAGCTCTCAAAGGATCGCAAAACCGAATCTCCGGAAAAGCCGACCAGTTGGTAGGGAAGCAATTGACGAATTATATGTCGGACGGTTGGAGTAGAAGAATGTCGCAACTTTAGCTCTGCTTATGCCACTGGGCCTACAATTGCGTGCTGCGATGATGGCTGTCAGTTGCCGAGATGAGTATTAGACCAAGGTTACTCCAAGAAACGTTATGGAAATCTTGAACCTGGCGAAGAAGCAGTAGGAATCTTGGAAAGCAGACAAGGGACTGGCGTTCGACATGGCGAACACGCTCTTTCCCATCTTCTCGCAGGGGGTTGGCTATGGGATCGTGATAGGGCTGGGTATGTCTTCCATTATGTTTCTGACGAGAATGATCGACCAACGATAGCTTCAGGCGCCGTCTTCGCGATTCTCATGAGTCTAACAACCTATGCCTTGAGGAAATACATGTCCGAAGTGCAGGACTCGGAAATGTATCTCACGGCCAAACGCTCCGTTCGCTCTGGGCTTATTGCCTCCTCTGTCGTCTCGTCCTGGACCCTCAGCGCAACCCTCCTTTCGACAACGAATTTCGGCTATCTGTATGGTATAGCCGCGACGTTCTGGTTTGGTGCTGGCTGCTCTGTCCCGATCTTGACATTTGCCGTGCTAGCGATCGAGTTGAAGCGGAAGGCCCCGAATGCACATACCTTTCTTGAGCTGGTTAAGCATCGATATGGCGCACCAGGGCATATTGTCCTTGCGATATACTCGCTGATTTATCAGATATTTATCTTCGTCAATTTGCTTGTCGGTGGAGCTGCAGTCTTCCATCTGACTACGGGGATGCATCAAGTTGCGGTTTGCTTCTTGTTTCCGTTGGGGGTCTGCGTCTATACGTTCTTCGGAGGGATCAAGGCGACGTTCTTAACGGAGTGGGGTGCGTACCTACTCTCATGCTGCTGCGTGGGATTTACGTTAACCCGTTGGTAGTTCATACCGTCATCCTCTTCATTATCATGCTGGTTTCCATGTTTGTCATGTACGCAACCTCATCTCATGTCGGCTCGCCTGGGAGAATGTGGGAGCTGTTGATGGTGGCGTCAGAAATTAGACCCGTCGAAGGTAATGCCGAGGGACAGCTTCTCACAATGAAGAGTGTCTATGGAGGGCTCGTGGGGCTCACATTCCTCGGCGGAGGGTTCTCGGCTACGGTTGATTCCCAGTAGGTGGACCTCTCTGCTTTATAACCCCTGCCATCTGACACTTGGGGGATAGACTCTTTCAGAAGGCGATTGCTGCAGACCCCAAGTCTACGGTTGCCGGGTATTTGCTGGGCGCTCTGTGCTGGGTAAGTGATGACATATGGAGAAAAAGACATACGGGCTCTCATGCGAAGAATAGTTTACTATCCCATTTTGCATCGCCACTACTTTTGGCCTCGGCGCTGCTGCACTTGAGAACACGCCGTCCTGGTACGTACTACGTGCGCTCCAACTCTCGTACAGGACATAACCCCAACTGTCTCAGGCCTACCTACCCAGACCCCATGTCCGCCGACACAATCGCGAACGCCCTCCAGATGCCATACGTGGCCTACGCAATCCTCGGTAAAGGCGGCGTGGTCGCAGTCCTTCTCATGCTCTTCCAGGCGATCACCAGCGCCCTGAGTTCGGAGACGGTGGCAGTCACAAGCCTGGTGACATACGACTTCTACAGAGCATACATTAAGCCATCCGCAACAGGCAGAGAGCTCATCCTGGTTTCGCACATCGCTGTCGTCGTGTACAGCATTCTCGTCGCGCTTGTAGCGGTCGGGCTCTGCTACGCACATTTCTCAGTCAGCTTTATTGTTACGGCTATTGGAATTATTATCGATGGTGAGTCCTAATATCGTAACAATGGGCCGGATGAGATATGCTGACTCTGACGAGGCGCCGTAATCCCCAGCGCATGCACGCTGTTCTGGCGCAAGCAAAGCAAGTACGCCGTCACGCTCGTCCCAATTCTGAGTTCGATTGCAAGCATCGGCACCTGGATCGGGGTTGCCTATAGGAGAGAAGGCGTGGTCAGCGTTGCAACGCTCTCTGGCTTTTACCCCTGCGTAGCAGGGAATATGCTCGCTCTGACGGCGCCGATCGTACTCACACCACTCATCACGTACATTCGGCCCGAGAACTATGATTTTGCGCGGTTCCGCGAGATCGAGCTGGTCGACGATAGTACTTTCCGTGGCGTAGAGTCCGAGAAGGCCCCTGTGCGTAACATACAAGCAAAGGGACTTAATATTTCGAGTGCCGAGCCAGAGGCTGCGACGGGGACTGGAACCCTTGCTGCTATTCAGGAACAGGAACAGGTCGACCTCCTGCGAGCACGGAATATTGCTCTCGGCGCAGCATTGTTCATCGCCATCTCGATGACCATCCTCTGGCCGATTCCCATGTATGGGACCGAGTACGTATTCTCCAAGGGGTTCTTCACCGGCTGGATCGTGTTCACCTTCATTTGGGCATTCTTTGGTGCGATTACCATTACCTGCTTCCCGCTTTGGCAGAGTCGACAGCAGATCATCGCATTTCTTGGGGCTGTTGTTGGAGGGTTGAGTGGGAGGAAAGCAGAAGAGGTTGAGGTGGCAGCTGAGGGAGTCTTGGTTCGCGATAAAACTTAAGGTATATGTGCGGTTCAACACATGAAGACTGAGCCTGGTGATAGACATGAGACAATTTTATCTGTTTTGTAATATACAATGTGATTGGAACGTAGTCTAATCAAAACAGTCTATCTCATACCAAAGCTCCCGAAGCCGACGCATCTCCCGCGCATTCGCCTCCCGATTCTCCTTCTCAATATCTGCCCGCTCCTTATAGGCCGCTGTAATTACCTTTTGCTGTTTCGTCAGATGCTCGATCTCGGCCTGACGCCTCTCGCGCTCGAACGTCGCGTACTGAACCCCTGTCCGAGTCAATTGCTCGATGTGCGCGAGCTCCGCGGAATGTCGCGCCGCTGCCATCTTCAAAAGACGCGCCTCTGCTTCCTTCTCGAGCTTTGCTCGCTGGTTCGCCAGTTCCAGTTCGTTCTTCAGGAGGAGCTCGTGTTGGGCTGCGATGGATTCTCGCGCTGCGTCAGACTGCCCGCGGATCCGCTCCAGCATGCGCTCGTGATCTTTCTGCTCGGTTATCGGTCGCGTAATGCTGTACGGCGCGTCAACTGCGTCGGCTGGCTGTGCCTTCCCTTCTACAGCCCAGAACCGGTTCTTACACCCGAACTGCGTTAAGATCTTCACCAGGGAATCGCGATGGAACGTCTTTGATGCCTTGTTGCAGCCTTTGGAGACATACGCGAGCGGCGAGTACACAAGTCCGTCCTCTTCGTAGAGATTGAGCTCGTCGTTGATATACTCACCCATCCCGCTGTCGAGAAGCGCCTGCGTCATGAACGTGGCGTTATGCTGGTTGTCCATCGCCAGATGAAGGGCCGACTTCCCATTCGATTTCTTCTTGAAGTTTGGTCGGTGTCGACTAGTGAGAAGCGTCATTGCGCGTACAAGCTCGTGTCGCGGTTTTGTTCCATCTGCCTTGAGACAGAGCTCGGCTAATGCAGTACGACCGTCGCAGCCGGAGTACGCGTAGTCTCGTTGATTGCCCTCGACTAGAAGCATCTCCAGGATTGGGATGTTGACTTCACGAGCCGCGTAATGGAGGGCGCCGTCATGCGTCATCGGGGAGGCCAGCATGATTAGTCGGACAATGGCGCGGTTCTCTGTCGTGACGGCGAGGTAGAGGAGAGATTTGGGACTAGTTATCCCCGATAGAACTGTTGGGTCGGCTCCATGGTGTAGCAGGCTAGCCACTGCTTGACGTCGCGAAGTTGAAATTGCTATCTCGAGTGGAGTGTGGCCGGATGTTGTTTTGTAATTTGCGTCCGCTGACATTTAATTAGACTTGGATAGAGGAACAGACCTGAATATCGGAACTTACCTCCAGCAGAAAGTAAAAGGTCAATAGTATCGTCGGAAATTTTATTCTTGTCCTCGCTGAGGGCCCAGCACAACAGCGATAGGTAAGTTCCCCGGCTAGTCTCGACAGGGGGGTCGGGAGGACACCTCGCATCGATCAAATATTTCAGGATATCAAGCTGGCTAGGGTATTTTTCAAGGAGTAGATGCAGGATAGGCTTAGGGGACTCGGTAAAAGATGGTCGCGGGGAATGGGAGCAGAAAGCGTGCACCAGATCTGTGAGGGTTTGACTGTCAACACCAGAGGTAAAGATATGCGGAAATGCCAGAGTCATATGCTCGCGCTTGGGGCCGTGTTTCAACAGCTGCTCGACAACGCGGAGATTCCCCTTTGTCGCAGCTTTGACAAGGCAGACGCCATTATCGTAGTTGACATCCGCACCGGCGTTCAAAAGATTGAGAATCAGTGGAAGCGAGTTAGCCCACAGATCAAATGTCTCGATCGTCTCGGCCAGCGCAATATTCAAGGATTTGCCTGCTGCGCCTGTGTTGAGCAGCAGGGAGAGAGCAGCCTCGTGGGACTCAGCCCTTGCTTCTTTCTCCCATGCCGTTTTGAAGACACTAGACACGACAGTTGGTGCGTTGGCAAAATATGGTTGTAGGATGAGCAATATATCAATGTCGTTCTTCATAACCGAGTGCAGAATGCATTCCCCGTCATTGTACAGGACTGAAGCATTTGATCGAAGCAGCGATTTCAGCAGATACTGGTCCCACGAATCCTCCTGCACCTGCAATGGGACAAGGTTAGCCAACCTGGTCATTCTAGTACCGCATTGCTAGAAAAACCTACCGCTTTCAGAAGTAATCCGTCAAGAGCTTCCTGTGGCTTCGCGGAAGTCAGAAGCAAATTAACTGCTGCGAGCCGCGGTTGCCCTTGAAGGGCGTCGAACGCACAATCCAAAGCAGCACCAATAGCCTCGCTGGTCGGCTCATACCGCAGTAGCAATTCAAGTAGACTAGGATGGTAGTCGCGCGACTTGATTGCCTCGCATACCGGTGCGCCGGTCTCGTAGTTTGGGGACGCCTGATGGTCAAGCAGGGCCTCGCAGAGTTCCCTTGTCTTCTCGCCCCAACGCGCGGCGACAACTAACGCCTTGTTTAAAAGTTCATCGGGAGTCTCCAGCTTCAATAGCTCTTCCATAAATCGTAGATCCATGCTCCTGATGCTGTAAGCGAGTGCGGTAGTGAACGCCTCCTCGTGCGATTGGCTGGTTAGCGAGCAGCAGATATACATCGTGAATGTTTCGAAGAGACCCAACTTGATCGCCTCGCAGATAACTTCTCCATTATGATAGTTGACATCGGCCCCTGCATCAAGAAGCAACTGCAGCACGGCTGATGGCTCGCTGCCACCGTCGTGGAGAGATTGCATCTCAGACCTCAGAGCAGTATACCAGAGCTCGCTGGACATAATCGCGCCCGTGGCCAGCAGGAGTTTCACTTTTTCCAGTCGCATATCGTCGCGGGGAAGGCCGATAGCGAGAACGAGACAGGAACAAAACTCGGCCTCTGCGAGCTGGTTGAACGGAACTAAAAGTTGGAGGTATTCCAGACCCTGGCAGTTGATTGCTTTCTTGAATGCCTCCCCATTATCGAACGCCGTGTTTGCGGCCCCTGATGTCAGCAACAACTCCGTGAGCCGGATTGCCGAAGGACGAGCCTCGTCGATGCTGTCAATAAGCGCCTGTGCAATTATAGGGCCCCCTCGGGCACCGCGGTCAACCAAGGCCTCCACGATCCCATACCGCTGTCGGTCGCCAAGGTTCATGGCCAAAGGGATACATGAAAAAGCAATTGAAGTAGGGAACTTGCCCCAGAGTAGAAGCTTGAGAGTTTTGAGGTCTCCATCCCTGACCACTTCACTGAGCAGGAAGCCATCCACCTGCCCGACATCTGCTCCGCCTTCGACAAGGGCTTCGATGAATGGGCGGTCACGTTGACACTCTGGGAGAGTCACGGCTGCAGCAAGAACCTCATCTACGGGAGCTCCGCTTGCTCCAGCGTCGAGGAGCCTGCGTGTGATATCCAGCTTAAGGCGATACGACAGTTCGGTCACGCGGGGAAACACTGCGTTAATCGTCTCTGTCTTTGCCTGGTGCTGGAGGAGTGGTATGATATATTCCAAGTCTTCAGATGAGACGGCGATACCCAGTGCACGGCCCTCGTTATAGTCCACAGACGCCCCGTAGAACAGAAGCGACTTGACACTCGTGAGGTCCCTGACGCTGACACGGTTTATCAATGCCTCGTGAACTACATCACCCGCTGCCCCCTGGGCTAGGAGGAGCGTCGCAAGCTTCCACCAGTCCTCTGGGGATATTCCCGCCCCGTGCTTCGTGGTATAAAGCGAGCCAAAGATGTCGGTTGCCAAGGTCGGGCCGAGTTCAGCAGTATCCAGGATCTGAAGCATCTCGTAATCAAGGGCGTGTATCGCTTGCCTGTAGGCTTGCCCATTGCAAGAGGCAATGGACGTTCCCTTGCCCATTAGCAACTGGACTAGCTGTCCCCACTGCTGCTCAACGGCGCCCGCTAAGACCGCATCAACTTCGTTCCCGCAGGCGCCTCCGTTCAGAAGAAGCTCGATTAGCTGCCCTTGCCGGCCGGCGAACAATTCGGGTTTTGACCAGACATATGACACCTTGGAACCCAGAGTCGCCGACGCAGGGCGGTTTTTGCACAATAGGAGCAGGATAACGAGATCCAAACGATTGGCGTCGATCGCATTTTCCAACGCGAGCCCCTTCTGGAGCTCGGTACCGGCTCCGTGGGCGAGGAGTAACTTGACCGTCATAACGTCTCCGAGTTTTACTGCAGCGGGTAAAGCATTGGTGGTGATCGAGGGCGAGACCGGAGTTTGAGACCGAAGTAGAAGTTGTATGAAATCCAGTTTCCCAGTCGCAACACATTCCAAAAAGACTTCGGAGCACGTATTTGTGTCCGCGCCCTCCTCCATGAGGATGTGCGCCGCTTTGGGCTTGTCCATTCGAAATGCTGTTGGGAGGGCTCTGCTGACCACGATGGAATAGGCTGCGCCCGCAGTGCGAGCACTATTTGCCAGCACTCGAAGTTGCTCGAATTCATTGTGAGCGATAGCCGTGGTAATCAAACTGGATATTAAGGAGTGTATGTCATTTTCCTTGACGGATTTGCGAAACCTCAACGACCCAGTCCGCGCCTTCTTCGGCTGGTGAGCCCCGAGGTGGTGTAAGACACTGGCAATGACACCAACAGGCACAGAACAGGGTCCGACGATCTGTTTCAAGACCGTCTCGTAGTCTTCGAACGACCATTTATCGTGTTTTACCTTTGGTCCGTTCGTCAGTGTCTTGACTTCGCCGTTCCTCCGCGCTTCCGACGCTTGAGTTAGGAAGAGGACTGCCTGTTCGTCCTCCGCCGGAGACCATGTCGTCCTGTGTGTCGAGAAAAGCGGCTGGAGAGGTGCTGTGTCAGGATCCGGACCTCCAAGCGTGCGGAGTTGTGCGCGAAGCCATTCCTCGTCTCTGCCGCTGGGTGGCATCTCGGGCGGCGGCGCTCAACCGTAGACATTGTCAGCTTAATGCTTCAGTGATGAAGTCGAATGGGTTTGGGGCCTTTTTTGTCAGCGACAAGCAGAAGCGAGATGATTCTAGATTGTCCCGCGACCTTCACTCCGTAGCCTTTGGCTTGCAGCAGTTAGCGCTCAGCCATGGGGGCTATTCTTAGGCCGTGGGTGGTGTTTCCCCCGTACCGTGTATTTTTCAGCCTTGTCGACTACCGCATTGGGATAAATGGCCGACGAGATTGGGGCAGCCAACCAGATTCATTAAGGGGTCCACAGGGTGCAAGCCCGAAGAAGAAAGCACTGGATAAGAAACTGCCAACTCATTCTCCGTGCCAGGCGACCACTACAGTTCGTTCTATTTGCTACGGCCTCGTATACAGTTCTCGTAAGCACCGCCCCCAATATTCCGAATTTCGGATGAAGCAATCATCCAGCAGGTATATTCTTCCTATTCAGACTCATTTATGACAAAAAAATAAAAATAAAGACCTCCGTAACGAACTAAACCTTCTTTCCCACCAAAACCTTCTCAAAGACCGCAAAATTGCCCTCGTTCTTCGGATCGTACACAGCAAAACAAACCTCACGCCACCAGTTCCCCCGGAATTCAGGCTCCCGCAGCACCTCCAGCCAACAGTTTGCAACCTCGCCAGGCGGATTCGCGTACACCCCACAGCCCAGCGCGCCAAGGACAAGCATCCCATGTCCGTTCGTCGCGGCGATGCGGAGTGATTGTCTCATTTTGTCCTTGGTTAGGTTTCGGTCCTTGTCGCGGGCGAAGATTTGCTGCGTCCGGCGCCGTGACGGGGTGGGTGAGGGTGAGGGTGAAGGGGAGGAGCTGTGGTGGGAGTGTGAGCGACGAGATCCGAGGCTGCTGCCTCGGTGGTGGTGTCGCGGCGCATGGGAATTTGCATTCGAATTAGGATTAGGATTCGGGTCTCGCAGGACCAGAGTGCGAAGTGCGGGCCTGTAGAGAGCAGCGACGGTTATCGCGCTGACGACGGGCAGGTTCTCAGGGGGGTCGGTGGGGGAGGCGAGCAGGCGGTGGCCCGAGGCCAGGTCACCCCGCATCACCAGCACGAAGGGGCTGTAAATGGATTCATCGATGGCGAGCGGATAGTAGCGCCGGTGCAGGCTGAGGGCCAATGAGCTCCGGTAGCAGATGGACTCCTCTTGGGCCATCGCCCCGTTGAGCCATCCCCCGCCGGGCTTTTTGTGGCTGGCGAAGTTGATGATGATTGGGCGGTCGTCCATGTGGGACGAGTTGTTGGGGCTGTGCGCTCGCGCAGAGTGCGCCAGTCTGACCGCGACGTTGAGTGTGTCATCGTTGATGACTTTGATCGTGGCTGGGTTCGCGAATCGAGGACAGTTGTTGGGATGCAGCGTGCGGAGAGAGTTGAAGGCCAACTTCCTGGATTGCCGGGCATCGGTGGTGCGGTTGAGCAGGTGCAGCAGCTCCGCGAGCACGTCCTGGGTCTCTTGGGCGGTTTCCCTCAGAGCCTCTCTCCGGCGAGCTGCTTCATCGTCTCGGTCTCGGTGGTGTCGGTGCTGGTGCTGGTGCTGGTGGCGGTGACTGTAAGATCGATGCACTGGTGGTGCAGTTTGCGACGATTGAGACCGCGGCAAGACCACTTCTACCAGATCCCAGAGCATGGACATTGGATAGACACAGAGTTCGTATAATGATGATTCGATGTCGGAGAGAGGGAATCTAAAACGGGGTTTGTAGCCACTATATCCTCACCGTCAGGTCGATCCGATCGGGCCATCAGGCTGATTCTTGGCGCAGGCCACGCGTTTTCCCGAGTCACGGCCTGAAGTCAGCCTGCAGGCTCTGAAATTTGCAAATCGCGTGTTCCTTAGCCTCAAGGTCTGTATTGAAACAGGCAGTGTGTTTATTAAGTAGTCCAACATGTCCCTTTCACCGGCCGACGCTCTGCTCCTCTTCGGCCACATACACACCAACTGACCGCATCATGGTATAGACCCTCTCCAAAGCTCCCTTCATCAACATCTTCTGACCTTCATCTCCGGCGTAGGAACTCGAGGAGCTAGACAGCAGAAGCCGTTTCCACAAAAAGGGTGAGTCATGCGGTCCCCGCCGGTCTCTGTTCTGTTGACTCGACGTATTGACTGACTAGCTAGTGTCGTGGATGTTCAAGAATGAGTGGCGGCATCCCAATACCAAGGGCAAGCTGGTGTCTATCTATGTCATGTACGTACTTCCCATTCAAATCCGGTCAAACCAAGACTTCGATGCTAAACACGCTGCCTCTCGTTCCAGAAAGAACTGTAAAGACCCCAAGCTCAAACTTCGATTCCATGGAACACAGCGCGCGTGCAGAATTGGAGCCGGCTCTCTCGATCCCTGTGACAACGATGAGTGCTATATCTGCTGCATTCTTAAAAAGGGATTCTCAACCGCCCATGCCAGTGAGTGGCGACCAGCGTACCCTGATATCCGTTTGATTCTGATCCACCTCCAGATCCGCGAGGAATGTTCGGCGCTGGCATATACTCCAGTATCGTGTCATCGAGTATGCCCCCTCCCCAAAGCATGGTATTTTCTGTTTACTTGATGGTTACTAACTCCCTTAACTGCAGAAGCCGACATCTATGCGAAGAATCACCACGTCCGCTCCCACAAACATGTGATCATTCTATGTGGCGTTGACGTCGGTCACTCTGTCACAATGAAAACTGCAGGCCTGCCGCCTCCCTGTGATTCGGTGCTTCCTCTCGTCGGATACATCAACGTACATGTTAGCTAACAACCGCCTATAGGTTGAAGGAGCAACCAAGCCAGAGGGTGGCCAGCTGGAATACCCAGAAACTGTCGTCTACGACGGGGCTCGAATCAAGCCGATCGGCCTGGTTGTGTATACTCGCGAGGGATGGACGCCGCGTTAACTCGGTCGTTGCTGTTTCTCTTCTGTTTTTTTGCCTTTGTTGCGATACCATATGAAAGCGTAGACATACTGCCATCACTCGACTTTGCATTTTATTGTTCAGCATTATTAGCGAATTAATCTGACTATCATCTACCCAGAGATCCTTTCCACGGTAAATTTGAATGAAGACATGAAATAATTTGGTATTGTTTGCGATTGCAGATTCTGTTCTTCGCAGCCTTTGGCGGTATTATTCATGCTGGGGCCATCACACGCTACTGCGCCCAACGCACCTCAGCCATCGACACCCAATCCATTGTGAGCCTGATAGCCTTATTTTTGCCTTTTTTGGAAGGTGGCTTATACGGCTCATAGGCAAACAACATGCTAGGCGCACCCGGATAGAAACGGCCTCTCGATGCCTGGTCTGCCCAGAGCACCCTGTCCGAGTCATCCTTCCGGCCATGTGGCGGCTTTGTTTTTCTAGTCATGCGATAAAATAGCTATCATATCTCCTTTCTTCAGCTTGACGAATATCCAAAGTGTTGTGTAACTGCTCTTTACGCGTCAACCTAGCCTAACAGCATGAAAAGGTACCTTCCCCACACCCAAACCGGCCACGATAGCGAGAGCCCACAAGGCTAAAATGGAATACATAGGGATCTCCCGCCCGAGATTCATGAGCTGCCTGGCTCGCCTGTCGACCAGGATATCCTCATGGCGGACGCTGATCCTCCGACGCCTGAAGACGAACCTGTTAATGGGCGTGCGACCATGCCTCCTCGCCAGGTTCGAGTTATTGAGAGGCGATCTGTCGATACCCAGAGCGATGCGGCCACCGAGACGTACACTGCTTATCGGCCTCAGTACATGCAGCCTGATGAGGTACGGCGAGCAGCGAGTCTTCCTCCCTCATACGAGGACACTGCGCCCACACCGACCGTCCAGGTGCCTGTCCAGGTGCCGGTTCAGCAGCCTGTTCAGCAGCCCCCTCCTCCCGCGCCGACAGAGATGATAATGGTGCGTGATTATTAAATCTGGGCTTCCACTTGTTTTGATCCATCGCGGTCGACTTGCTAATGCTCGTTTGGCTATGACAGGAACTGAGCCAGCTGGACCGACAAACACCATTTGCAAAGAAAGGTGCGCTGATTGCGAATATCGTCAATATTTTCTCCGGCTAATCAAGACCGATCCCTAGTCGAGCACCTGTTCTACGACTCCTGGACAGATCCATACAAGAGGCCTCACTTTGAGACGATTTTTCTCTTCGATATCAAGTCGGTCACGCCTCGCCCAGGCGGGCAGACGCAAGCGACGCCCACACCTGCGAGGTGCGAATGAATTTTTGTTTTATCACAGTCAGAGTATTGTCCAGGCGTCATTCTAACCCGACATTTATCTAGTAAGGACACGGCACTGCTGTCATCCTTGATCGAACTCCCCCTCTCCTTCCACGGTGCTCGGCGCGCCTGCTACGTTGGCGACCCAGCCTACCCCCTGGATTTCTGCCACAGTAATAAATGCTCGATATGCATGGTCTTCCAGAACCAACTTGCCCTCCGGGAAGCCCGTGAGTACTCAATTTTAAAGACCAGGCACGAATGAAGCATCGCTTGCTAACTTGTCCGCCCTGCTAGAAATCGGATTCACACTAGGGCACAAGATATTCGCCAGTCCCAGCTCGTCCCGTAAGTCTTTCGCCAGATCTTTAACGAGTAGCTCTGTCTCTTCTAACCATGACCGGGTGCTCCCGCTATCCAGAAGCTGATGCCTTTGCAACGAATCACCACATCCGCTCATCGCAGCATGCCATGATCCTCTGTGCCTGCCCAAGTATTGTGGGTATCCTCAATGGAAATGCTCCCACTGACCACAGGCTAACATGGCGTCAGGCACAAGCGGATACCCAACCCACGACCCCAGGGGCTCCGCCGGCATACTCGGCGACTCCTTTGACGCGCGATATTGTTGTCCCGATCGGTCTTGTTATGTACACTAGGAGGGGGTGGCATCCGTCGGAGGCGAGGTCTTGAATTTTCTCATATGCATTTAATATATATATGGCTGTATCAAGGATGATTGTGTATCGGGCTGGGGATTTTTCTACTCACTGTTTACTCTACTGTTGTTCTATTGTGCGCACGCGAGCCCTTTTAACCACTACCATATGTACTGACTAGTTCTCATATGTCCCACGCCCCAGGCCACACACGGATCCTGATATTTTGCCTTCCCTCGCGATATGTTATTTTGGTGACAAATGTCGATGTCCGGATAATTCTATGGACAGGTGGGGAAATATCATGAGTATACGAAAGCTAGTATGATTCATAAATAGGTCTAGAAGGAGGAAGGAAATCGCTTCCAAAGATAACCACTTTATGTATCCCAGAGTGAAACCCGATCCTTCATCACCATCTCCAGCATCCATCTGACACAAAACCCACGGCCGGCCCACCCTTCTTCGTACTACATGTTAAGCAACTTTTTGGTATGCCTGACTGGGCTATTCAATAAGGCAGTTAGGAAAGGAAAGATAATGCGAACCACATTGTGCACGCACTTGAAATGATTGTGGTAGATGTCAATGGCTATTTTCCAACCCCATGTTCCATCCATCGGCATCCATACGGGCACGGAGATCTGTTCCCATCACAGATAGCCCCCCGTTGAGAGCGATGCACTAGTAGCATAGGGGTTAAATCACGTACTATGTCCCACAAATATTAGTAAACCAGCCCTCACAGCAGCGGGAGAAGAAGAAGAGATCCATACCGGGATAAAAAGATACGGCACCAAGCGCTCATACTCGGCCCACGCCTCGCCATACTTCTGTCTACACTTGGCAACATCGCGCATGGTCCGATGCGCAATCATAACAACGAAAAACACAAAATAGAACCACGGAAACGGACTCTCAAACCCCGTGATGAGCCCCCACGCGAGCGCGAAAAACGTATCGCACGTGTAGTGCATCTTGCGCGCGTACCCGTACCAGCCGTCCGCCAGGATCTTCTCGCCGCAGGCTGTCGCAATCGTCCGCGGGTTGTGGAGCTCCTGCCAGGGAAGCTGCGGGAATGTGTGGCGTTTCACGAACGTGCCCTTTTCCATCATTCGGAACGAGTTCTTTTGGCTGTTTGTTGTATCCCATATGTAGTAGACGATGATGTAGGAGGTGTATAAGCCGGCGAGGGCGTATTTGTTCCATGTATAGGTCGCTGGGTCGCGGTTCGCGAGGTACAGTGTGCAGTGGCAGTAGGACATCGGGACGCCAGCGACGTTCCAGAAGGTCAGCATGAACCCCAGCTTCTCGTAGTGCATGTCCCAGCTCGTCGTGATGAGGTGCTCGCCCTTGGCGCACGCGTTTGCGTACAGGAAATGCGCCATTACCAGGAACCACACTTCGCCGGAGACATAGCCGTACCGATCGTATTGTCTGGTTGCGGCCGCGCAGCTGAACCCGAGGAGCATGAACCAAGGGATGCGCACCTCGTAGAACATCTTCAGGTCGAGGATCTCGAACCACCGAGGGTTGAGCTCGGCGCCCATGAAGAAGTCGTAAATAGGGTACCCGGTTAACCGGTGTCCGACGCCGCGTACAAGTGCGGACAGGTAGCCATAGATGCTGAGTACAAAGCCCGAGATGATGCCAACGGACATGAGTGGGCCGAATTCATCGAGAATTGTGTAGATCGGGAAGACACCCGACAAATGCAGACCAGCCATGAGGGCGATCGTGGCGTACAGACTGGCATAGGCGGAGCAATGATACTTCAGCTGCCGGTTGCCTTCGTGGGGAATGGGCTTTCCGTAGCACTGAAAGCCAGGGAGGAGGACATAACACGCAGCCTCGAAGATATAGTAGGCCCAGTAGATCTTCCACGCACGGAGAGATGGGTAGGCGCCCGTGGCGACTAAATCGCCCATTCGTTTCCCAAACTCCGTCCAGGACTGATTATCCGCCGGGAGGGGAAGATGGCCGTCGAAGTAGGTCGCGCCAATCCACATGTAGTACATCAACAGGGGGAAGCCGATAATCAACGAAAGGCAGCCAAGAGAACCCCCGAACTCGAGGTGGCCGGCGTTCTCAACTCGGACATCGTGCAACTCAACATGATTCTCAGGTACTTCGAGGGTAGTGGCGAGCGGTTTCCGTTTAAGACCGCGCGGGATGCGTTCTTGCGTTGCTGTCGAGCTCATCTCGCTCACGGTGATTGCAGTCCAAGTTGGGCTGGTATGGGGATCATGAGCCGAATGATCAATGAGGTCCGTCAACTCCGGTTCTTTTAAGTTCAGTGTCTGGGAAAGAAAAAGGGAAGGCGGAAAAGGTTGGTAATACAAGATGTGAGGGTGTCTGCAAGGGATGGGGGCTGGCTATGCTCCACACACACATTGGCTGGGCTCCATCGCCAAAGACAACGGCTCGAGAAATGTCCACATAAACGAGACTCGCGGCTTGAGCTACCATATTGAACACGCCTACGAAGTCAGTCGAGCAATGTCGTCTTGTAGCCTAAAGATATTGAGGGTGTAGTGGTATACGAGACGAAAGTCGTACTTAAGTTTGGACATGCAAGGGTCAGCCACGCAATGTGGATGGTCTTCGGCATACGCACCAGCAGCCGATCAGCGAGAATGTCTTGGCCAAACCCAGACTGTCAGGCTCCCCAGCGGAAGATTGAAATATGAACCGGGACTCAGTCTCAGTAGAGGTGGCATTCGCGTCTCTTCAGCGATGAGCGACGCAATGAAGAGCGCGGCCGTGGTCTCCTCGGACGAAAAGATCCCACTGCGACACAGTGATGCTGGAAGCAGCCTGAGGGACAATGTTTTCCACACTACGCTGTGGTTTCACGAGGCCCTGCAAGCGCCAAAGCTTGAAAGCGCGCTGCAGCGCTTGGTCGAAATCGACAACTGGCGCGTCCTTGGTGCGCGGCTGCGGATTAACGTAGGATGTTCCAGTCCTACAACGACTATGTAGTAGGCCACCGAACTGACAAATGAGCACAGGAAAAAGACGAACTGGAATACCATATTCCAGAGAAATACGACGAGCAACGCCCAGGCTATCGACTAACAACCGCGGCCAATCCATCCCGGGTGCAAGAACATCTCCCCTGTGTTTCTGGCCGGCCGGCAGTCTTGTGCCCTGCCGCAGATCTGGACGAGCTTGTCTGGAATCTGGCGCGGCCAGTGAAGATTGAAGACTGGCTTCACTCAGACCTCCCCCAGCTCCACGTTCACATCGTGCACTTTGCCGACGCGACCGCAATTACCGTGACATGGCCGCATACCCTCTGCGACCTGGTTAGCATCGCAACCTTCTTGCGGGCCTGGTCTGCCATTCTCAACGGGGACGAGGCTGCTGTCCCAACTTTAACCGCTCCAAATGAAGATTACCTTCAGCTCGTCGGTGACAAAACCGCACCCAAGTCCTTTTCCCATTTCCACCGCCGCCTCAAACTGCCGAGCCTTCTACTCTTCGGGCTTCGGATGGCAATTGACAAGCTTTTCTACTCCAAGGAGGAAGAGCGCATTGTATGTGTTCCAGGCACGCTCCTGACGTCGCTTCACGCGCAGGCAAACAAGGATCTTGAGTCATCTGCGAACGCGCATGAAGCAGCGAGACTTAGCGAAAGCGACATCCTACTGGCATGGTGGCTTCGCACAGTGTGTATGGCGCTCAAACCGCGCCCATCGCAGACTGTCCAACTGGTGAACATATTTGATACACGGCGGACGCTGCAAAATACGCACCTACCGGCATCTATGTTTTACTTTGGCAACGCCCTGGTCAATTCCTACTCTTTTCTCCCGACTGGGAGAATTTTAGGAGAGCCCCTGGGCTGGGTCGCCTCCAAGATCCGCGAGTCTCTGTGCGAGCAGCGATCGATCCAGCAGGTGGAGGCACAGATGGCCCTCGAACGGTGGACTTGGGCACAGACTGGGCACCCGCCGTACCTGGGTGATGGGGGGATGCTATACCAGATTTGTGCAAATTGGGCCAAGGCTGGACTTTATGATATCGACCTTTCGGGCGCAGTGAAAACGGGGCATCAGGGTCTTGAAGAGCTTGGAGGGAGGCCTATATTCATGCATGCTTCTCGTAATGTTCGAGGAGCCTCCTTTAGGAACGTTGGGCTTGTTCTAGGGAAAGACAATTCCGGAAACTGGTGGCTATCCTGGAACCTGCGAGCGCAGCTTTGGCCAAAGATAGAACAGATCATGAGTGTAGCAGTGTACGATGTTTAATTTGATATTGTATATATCTCCGAAATAAGAAATGCTATAGTTGACCTGTTGCAGATGCACACAGCCGTACTTTCATTCTCATCCCATCGACCGGCGCTGCGGTAAGCTTCAACACCTAAAAAGAAAGAATAACGGGTGTCAGTGTGAGGCATCGAAGGGAGAAGGTATGGCAATTCTTACATCAAACATTTCCGACTCCACAGCATACTGCCCCTTTGAATCCAGCAGCCGATTGCCCATGGCATCGCGGGCAATCTGCCCGCGGCCGACCTTTTCGAAATCATACCTACTCAGCGCGAGGACAAGGACGACCCGCGCCTCCAGGTCCACCAACTCCAGTCCAATGCAAGCCCGCGGGCCCCGCTCAAACGCACGCCAGGCTGCGGACGGTGGCGGTTGTTGTTGGCCCAGGTCTTTCCACAAGGGGGACGGCGGCGGCGCCTCCGCTGCGTCCGCATCCACGGGCTTGGGTAGCCAGCGCTCGGGGAGGAAGTGATCCTTGGTCCGTCCGTAGGAATCCTCGTCGCGATGAATCGCGTTCACTAGGTTGTACCCGACGATTCCGTCTAGTGGTAGAGGGCCTCCCCCCGCCGGACGAAGGCAAAAGCCCGAGTTTGGAGGCGGGTATCCAGCTGCACCGGTCGCGGGATGCAGGCGTAAGACCTCCTTGATTACCGCGGCGAGATAGGGCAGCTGTGCGAGATATGAGGCTCCCTCAGCGGTGAGGAGGGTCCGGATCTGGCTCGGCGGCGCGCCGGCGCCGAAGACAGCGTGTATCTCCCTGCGTGTCGCCTGCAGGGCATGTGGCGTGCGGCTAAGCTCGTAGAACACCCACTGCAACATATTGCTCGTGGTTTCGTGTCCGGCGAAGAGGAACGTCTTGAGCTGGTCCCGTGTGGAGGAAACAACGTCTGGCGTCAAGTTATCCACGGGTGCAAGGGTCAGCGAAAGGACGCTTTTTGGGTGTGAACTCTTGTCCAGATGCTCTGCCGCTTGATCTTCCTGATATCTGGCGCGGATGAAATTGTCCAGACGGCGATTCAATCGATATGCGACATACCGGCGCACGAGTATTGTCCAGGGACCTGCCACAAGCGACATGACACTGCTATCACGCACGTAGGTGGTTATCAAGTCCTTGAAGTCGGTAACAATGCTGTTGCATCTATCTGGCCCCAGCTGGGCCTGAAGATCGTGATCTAGAACAACCAATCCTGGAGAGGTGCAACGCCCCCATCAGCGCGAGAAGCAACGATCCCAGCAGCTTCAACTTACCTATGACGTCTAAGGTCAGATTGACGCATAGCGTGTCGAGTTTGAAGACCTGCCCACTCTGGGCGAGTCCGTCCAGGGTTTCAACAAACCTCCAGGCCATGTCGACAACTGAGGGCAGGAACTTTATGATCTGGCTGCGTGAGAACCCCGGGTTATAGCGCCGCCTCAGCGTTTTCCACTCTTCGCCCTAGACGGGGAACCGGCCCCCCGCTTGGTTAGAATTGGGGCGCAGTGCTAAGTGTAATTGTTACTGACTTTGGCAGTGATAATGGAATGGGCCCCAAGAATAGGCGTAAACCGCTCCATCGTAGGTGCCTTCCCCAATCCATGTGGAAAAGGTTTCGAACCCTTGGTCATCTGGTCCGCCAGTTCGTGGTGGCATATCACCCCCAGCGGCGGGTGAATCGGGCGCAGATCAACCATAAAGGCCGGTGGGTTACCCAGCGACCGTCGAATTTCAGCAAGAACATAGTCTGGTGAATGTCGAATTAGTACTCTTGGCCTCCAGGTAGCGGAGGAAGCGCAGAATAACCCACCAAAATGTCGTCGCGTGTCACCACGCCGGGAGAACGAGTCCACAACCCCAAGATGCCCCCATAGAATGGAAGCCTTTGGCTGTGGCCATCCTGCATATTGCTTCAGACGATAGTACCGGAGTGTCAAGAATATGTAAACTCCGCCCACGGCAAACAGAGACAGTAGAACTAGTTCCGCTCCGTTGGGAGTCTCCGAGTGTAGGAAACCGGGCTTCATTATCGTTGCAAAGGTGTGAACTGATGCTATGGGCCAACTGGGGAGGGCTCAATGTTGTAAAGGACAGCTGCACCTTATCAACTGCCTGTCCCCTTACCAAGCATGTAAGGCGCCTGCCACCGGTCTTGATATGATCGGCGCGGACCCACGTATGTAATGACGGTGTGGCGGCCTCTTATTATTAGCAGAATGTCCTACCCAAATCCCTTAAAAGTATCCAATCAAATCAAGTCTGAGCCTGCAACGCTCGCTCGAGTGACGAGCTCATATACCGCTTGTGCTCTTACTGTATCAGACACATTGTGCGTTGCCGTGGAATGTGCATCGGGACATGTCAGACTCAGGTAACAGAATGGCCACAACACTTTCAAAAGGTCTGCATTGTTATGATGTCTAAGTGTACAATATACATCGATTCGATTATCTTTCTAGGTTCCCAATCATGCACTTAGACAGATATATTTCACGGGAGCAACCTAACATCCAAGACACCAACGATTTATTAGTAGCATGCTCGACTCGACCAAGGCAATTGGAAATATGTCATTTAGACGTTATCGAAGACCTACAGCAGGGGCTCTAAACCAGTACATCTCGGGCAGGAGTGCAGGACAATCAATAGGCGGACTGTGCATGCAGCTGTGAGACAGCAGCTGCCATTCTGTAACAAGTCGGCTCTACTCTGACCAAACTTCCAGACGCCATTGAAAAGTTGTAGAGATTACTTGAAGCAGGTCTCTTCACGTACCGCCCTTTTGCTGATTTATCTCTACACCTGTCTAATTGGACTCTTCAGATGACAAGACAGGAGATTCGTATAGATATCCACATAGAGCCCACAACCTATGCCACAGGAAGCCATTCCGGAAGCGCTTCCTCGCGTCTGCGAATCTGGAGTTGAGCCATCGGATTCGCCATGACTGCAAATCCCGCCTCTAGAATCGGCTCAGTAGAGGGCACTAAGCGCCACTCATACTTCAGCAGTAGATGGCACATGATGATTTTAACAAAGGTGGCACCAAAATGTCTGCCAGGGCAGGCATGGCTCCCATAACCGAATCCCATGTGGTTAGCAGTGACGGAAACAAACTGCGCAGTCCCCTGTTGGCCGTCTTGACGCAGGCGCAGGAATCTGTCGGGGAGAAAATTTTTCGCCTGTGGGTATACGCTCTCGTTCCACATGTTCCCCGGGAATACGGAGACGATGCTTCCCTTCGGAATCGCCATTCCGTCCGAGAGCTTGATGTCTTTGGACGCCTGGCGCTTCATCGTTACTAGTGAGTGGCCAAGGGGCAAGGTTAGAATAGCAGTGCCACTCTGGCAGATTCTGTGCAAGACGTACCCATGGAGATTGGCTTCAGCCGCTGGCTCTCTTTCATTACACTATCCAGATACTGCAAGTTTGATAGCGCGCTCTGGGTCCATCCCTCCTGCCCTATAACCGTGGTCACCTCATCGCGCAGCTTCTCTTGTAGCTCATCCTTACCGCTGAGGTCTAGGATCAACTTGGTCAACATGTCTGCTGTCGGATGGAGGACGGCCTGAGCCATGATAAGCTGCGCCATTATCACATCGCACTGGTCGGCGGGGGCATATTGAAGCAGCCACTCGATGAAGTCGGGGCTCTGAGGGGGCTGCTTCTTCTCTGATTCTCCCCTGTCCGCCCGTCGTGCGCCCACAACCGGCGTTGCCATTGCATAAGCCTCTTTCACGGTACGGCGGACCTTCTGACACGATGGAAGCCCCCAGTGGACGATACGCCTCAACGGCTTCCACCACGCGTTCAGGTCCTTAGCAGCTAAGAATGAATCCACGGTGAAGGCCACGCATAGCCGCTGCCACTCTGGATTGTGTCCGAGGTCGGTGCCGGATATGAGATGGCATGTCAGTTCGACGGCTATGTCGAGGATTGTGGCGCCTGGGTTGATTTCATGCCAGTCTATTATAAATTAGTGTTGATAGAATCAAGGATTGCATAAGTCCTAATAGGAGAATGGAGTTACCTGTATTATCAGTCCAGTGTTTCTGGATCATGCGCGCCGCATCAACGGGCAGGCTTCGTGTGAGGTCACCTATACGGGGTCAATCAATCTGATAGAGGCGATCCGGCCGGAAAATAACCAACCGAGCATTTCCTTCAAGCCGCCCCTAACAAACTGCACGCCGATGCGTGACATTTCTTTCGTGTTCGCATACCCAGTGAGGCCTGGAATATGAGAGTGTAGCTCCTCCGAGATCGCTTCGGACAGACTCAGATCTGGGTGGTTGCTGATTTCGCGGGCATACTTGTTGGCGAGGACCATCTGAGGCCCGCTGTCGCCGATGATAACAAAGCCATTACTAGACTTGAAAAATGTTTTCAACAAACGGCGCGGGTGAGCCTTGTAGACTGTCACTAACCTTGGTAAAACCTTGTGCTAAGAGGCTTTTCGCGCCCAGCTGGAACCGCAATCTAGCGCCGCGGTGGCTGATCTCGGTGCAGTACTTCTTGTTGATGATTGAAATGTCTGTCTTGCGGCCTCCGCCAAACAATCGGAGTAGGGTCAGGCCAACGGCAAGACAGCAGACAATCAATGGAAGATCCATATCTACAAGGCGTCGCTCGTATGTGCAACGGCTGTTGACGGATCCAGGTTGAGACCCCTAGGGAAAGGGTCGACGAGAGAAGATCCCGTTCCGAACTGCGCTTGCCTTGCCGCCACAGGCAAGAGCGCCAGCAATGACCGAACAGACCCGGTGGCGGTAGATCACAATAGATACCAGAGAAACTGTGACGTGGGACGTGCATTTGGTGGCGGGCAGGTAGCCGGCGATCAGCTGTAAGGGGGGGTCGCTGCAAGAATCCAAATGATGTGCAGATCCTTACATTCTAGCCTAAACGCTGCAGCCCCCTCGTTTTTCTCACCGACCACCTGCTAGCTATGGTACCACAAGCAGTGACTCCTTACGCACCCGCGGAAGCGCCTCGTTAACTGAATAAGGGTATCCCGGTGCCCCGGTGCGCGGTGAGTGGCTTTTTGGGTTACATGAGGCTGCCCTTCGAACATGCCAATCACCCGATGTGAAATCTGCTGTGCCCAATAGGTTTTAACTCAACCTGCCATGTCGGTATCATTGCGCGTCTGGCGGGGAGTATTTTTCATTCCTGCAAGGGGACTCCAGTACCTCGGCCACCAATGCAGAAGTAGCTTGTGGTCGAGTCAAGGTATTTAACCATTTGAAGCTGATGCTCGAGATATGACTCAAGAGAGGTGAAAATCACACCTTAGGCAGCGGACCTTATGAAGCAGGCCCTCGTTACTTAGCTTTTTTTCAACTTATATATTGAGGATTTTGGCTGAGAACGATTGGAAGAAAAGAAACAGGCGGGGAAAGTACTAACTACTCTCTGTTGGCCGCAAGTCAGGCCTCTCAGAATCAAATATTCCCGAGATATCTTGGTGTATTCGTCATCCATCTACACATTATCCAACCGACCCCTGTCTAAGAAGATATTCCGTAGCATTATAGTAGTAAACATATCCTTGTGCGCCCAAAGAGGCCGGCCCTCCGGTGTATCCTCCATCTGAAATGAATGCCTGCGAAAGAAACGTTCTTATGTCAAGAATTAAACCAGGACACGCGTAGTATTAGTTTGGGCTACGTATAAAGGCCCGGACACCCTTCGAGTCTAATCGAGGCTGTGGAAATACGTATCCATGCTCAAGCTGGACATGAGACTCATCAGAGTCAAACAGTTCGATGACTGGAGCGCCAGGCTTGTACAGCTGAGAGACAGCAAAGTACATCTGCATCCACGCAATACTAAAGCTTTAGTTAGTAGCAAATTCCGGTGTTTGTTCAAAGTCAATTGTATGGGGAAGAACCCACGTTTGTCCTGCGCATGCCCTTGACCCTTTGCCAAACGGCACGAGGTATTTTTCCATCAGTCCATCTGCCGGTGCACCAAGCCATCTCTCTGGTTCGAAGGCCATTGGATTTGGAAACACCACCGGATCCACGTGCATGTAATACGTCGTCATCGATATGGGAGTCTATTGCAAGAGAAAGGAACGCTTAGATAGGGTGGAAGAATAGCAAGGGCGTAGACACAAACCTTGCGCGGAATAACCCACTCCTTGTACGTGAGCTCATCGTCCGGGAATACACGCGGTGAACGCTTCATGGAGCCTGCTCCGAGGCGTAGTCCCTCTTTGATAACGGCCGTCAGGTACGGCAGCTCTTGCAATGCCGGCCACGAGGTCAGGCCTCTGGGATTCTCGCGATACAGCCTGGCAATCTCTTCTTGAAGAATGTGTTTCTGATGCGGGTTAATGGCCATGTAGGTGATGATGGTCTCCATGGCGTGCGATACGTGAAAAATGCCGTTTTGTTGGATGAGCTGCAGAAATCATTAGGCTAGTCGAGCGATCTTTCGGATAGAAACCAACCTGTCCGATGCGGACGCCAAAGGTAGACCGCTTCCAGATGTGTGCACGTCCTTTAAGTTTCATAGTCGAATCTTGCAGCTCTTTTCTGAATGTCTGGCGACGCATTTTCTGAGAATCCGGTTAGAGAGAGATCATATTAGCGAGCAGGGTTTCTCTTACCTCGTCCCACTCATTCAGCTCGGGAATTCGCGATGATAAAAAGCCGATTATAGGCGACGTAAACACCCTGTATAGGTTAGAGGAGAAAATAAAGACGGGCAAGTGGGCTCATACCTAGCGAGAAGTGGCAGATGGGCGAAGAGAGACACATGTACCAGTCCTGACCGTTGAATATCAAACCTACGTCGTAGTTAGCGAGCTGTGGGCAATAGGAGGGGAGAACCACATACAAGGTCTCGTTGAAAGAGGGCTCCATCAAGTAGTCCGATGGCTTTTCGAACACCACTGTTGTTGCAACATCTGAGGTCAAACACGAGGGTTAGCGAATCACTTCTCAACCACCTGCTATCTTTGTCTATACCTATCGCGAGAGAAAGACAAGCGTGCGACATGTTGATTGTTGCATTTGTGTCCTTTGCTTCATCCAGCCGGGCCATTAGATTCTTCGCGCAATCGAGGATAAGCGGTTCATGCACCGCGACCTGCCCGAAGAGCTTCTCAACTGGGTCGCGAATCATGCGGTGCCCATCATCAGTTGATATCAGATCAAATATATCTACTCCAAGGTTACTACCATCCCGTACGTCAAAAACAATACTGCTCGCAAACCTTCAAAGCCCGTCCCGCGGGCGTAGCGCGTGTAGGCATGTGTGCGCCTCGCCTTGTTTGGGAGTAGGAACTGGTGATAGAATAAGGGGTCGCAGATGTGTATCTCTTCTGGTGTCACGCGAATTATGGGGCCTATGGGCAGTTAGCAGATGGAAATACCACAGTAAAGGATGGCCAAACCATATTCCTTGTGCATCTCATTGATTCTCTTATAATACTGCCCAGGCTTCATCCAGTCATAGTAGAATTCAACCCAGTACGTCAGCTTGCACCATGGGGATCCCGGGAAGTCTGCCACTGGGCTGAGCCACAAGCGGTATACGACGAGAGCTATTGTATACAGTGCGCTCGCAAGCGCCAGGAACCCGCACAGTTCCCAGGATATGGTTATGTCTAGAAACGCCATGGTGGGCAGCTAATGGAACGTAGCGGCGTAGTTGGCGCAGGCAAAGGCTGAGCTGGTCCCTTGGTAGCTGGCGATGTACGCTGTCAAGCTGTGCGGGCTTATAAGCGTACTGAGACCGGGCGACGGTGATTTCAAAGGGCTTGGGCGCACGGCCTCACTTCGAACCCCCTTGCGCATTCCAGGCGTTCGGTACGGATCTCGATTATATTACCCACCGACAAGGGTCGTAGATCCCTCAAATCGCTCCCACCGATATCACTGCATTACGCTATCTAATTTGCAGATAGCGGTTGAATACTTGGGCGAGAAAGGGGCGGGCGCCGCATACCCACGAGGGAGCCCAGCCTCGCGTTCAACCGCCAGGCAGAGTTTCAGTCTTAGCAATGCTCCCCTTGCTAGCCATGGAAGGGGCTCTTCAAAAGAACCCACTTTACGCCTTCATCACCAATTGGGGCGGGGGCTTGCTGGGATAACGCCACTTCCGAGACCCTACAACCACGTCAGCACTTCAAACTCCCCTTAGACTTGTATGGCTTGAAGGGTTACACAAGATTACAGAGGCCCAACTATGGCATGTGTCTACTTGTGGTCGTCCTGACAGAAGCACTACCGAAATGTGGCCCTCGCGTTATGAGCCCTTTGGTGGGCCACGCAAGTACAGTTCCCGATTGATCTGCTAGATCGATGCTTCCTCATTGAAGATCTTTGATTAGCGCTGCCCTCCTTGATTCTCGGTCAAGCGGTTTTCCCCGAAGGGACCGATCTAGGAACTGGTCACCCAGGCCCTCTTCATTGTATCTACGGCCAGCAGAGAGATGTGGAATGCACAAAAATTTCATTCAGACTTCGATATTAGTCTAGTCTACGCTGTTGATCTCCCCCAGCACGTCAACCCCCTAACGCATGTGTGAAATGCCCAATTGTGGTTTTTCCTCTAGGAAATCTCCTGTCTTCACTGACGAACCCCCTTCAGCAAGAACAGAGCCCCCGGTGGGGCGCTGGCAATCATCAGCTTGTCGTAGATCTCGTATTTTCCGCCGACGAGCTCAACCTCCACTTGAGAGAGGATAGAGAAAAGCATCAATTTGATTTCTGTGAGGGAATTGCCGTGTCAGAAGTGTATGGAGCAGGAGGGGAACCTTGCAACTCGTACCAGCAACAGCGAGAAATCGCCCCGGGCACGCCCATCGCCCAAGGCCAAACGCCAAGTGTCCAGGGCCGGTCATGGCTGCGATCTTGCCGGTCTTTACCCAGCGCCTGCCGTCGAATTCATCCGGGTTCTCCCCCACGTAAGAAGGAGCTCTGTGCGCGAGTGACGCGATTGGGTGGACAGTATAACCTTTGAATGGAAAGCCCGTTTTTTAGTAAGATCCTGGATAAAGCAGGTGTAGGCGAACCTTTAGGCACAATGCGGTCTCCAAGCGGCGTATCCTTCGTGCACATGCGGACGGTACTAAAGGTATCCCCTTTGGTCCTCATGACTTCACGGATGAAGGAATCAGTGAGCCTCGCCTGGTTTAGTGTGTTGAAATCCAGCGACTCGGGATTGCTGCTAAGGAGATCGACAATTTCCTTTCGGATCTCGTCCTGATAATCTGGCCGCAAGGCCAGCTCGCACAACACCCACACCGTTGTGCTCGCCCTAAGATATGATGAATACTGACGGAGCAAAATAGGAACAGGGGAACTAACACTTGATGGACTGAAGCGAAGACAGCACTGATCAGGATCATGTATATGTTGCACTTGGATTGGAATCGCAGACGGCGGTCCTCGGTTGCATATCGTCTAACAAGTAACGATAGAAGACTCGTCTACTTCTGAATCAGCCATGTATCAAACTAAGGGCTAAACAATCTCACATCATCTTTCTGGGAGAACGTCTCCGGATCGCGCAGAAGCCGCGACATCTCAGCTGCAATTGAGCGGCCCATTGTGACGCCCAAACCAAACATCACGCGCACAACAACAACCTTGAACCTAATGGACGCAACGTCAGTACGTGCATAGTAGAATCTGAGGCGTGGAGTGACGCTACCAGGTCAGTGGCCGCCACAGAGCGGGCCAAGTGCGTGCGAACCAGGACCGGTTCTGGAAGATGCCTCCGAGCTCAGCGACGGCATGAGCGGCGGCCATGACAGCTTCAGTATTCCGCGGGTTCGATAGTTTCTGCCCTATTGTCAGTAGCATCTAACATGCGCCTAGTGTGGGGGATTACCTGGCCCAGTAGCAGGATAACCATAGCCTCGGATACTGTCCTTTGCACGTATTCTGACATGTCATGCTCAACGTTAGCCGGAGAGTTCGACAGCTCGCCTGCCCCCGAGAAGAAGGTTGGAGCCACTAGATATAGCAAAGTCAACTCTCAGAGACGTCCCAATCTTCACTGGTAGGATGCTGGGGATGCCTACACTGGGCGACGACGGCATCCATGCGCTTGGATAACAAATTATCAATGGTAACTGCCATCTCTTTGAAATACTTTCCGCTAGTAGCTGTCACCATGAATTCCATGTTCATCGCCTGTAGCCCTGTAATTAGAATTATCACGCCGCAATATGCCTGGAGCCGCCCACCTTTGCGACGCCTCGCTCAAAGCTAAAATTGGAATCATTCGTCAACACGTTGGACACATATTTCTCAGACACGACAATTTCGACCTGGGGAAATTCTTAGCATGAGCACTGTAGAGTGTATGTGGGTGTCGAGATTGTCGCACCCTGTCTTTTTTCTTGATCGCGAGCACATCACCATGGTCGCGTATCGCCGATTCATACGCCTCGATGGGGTTGTGAAATATTTGTTCATTCTACAACTGTCAGCTGGAACACTGTCATTTCTTGGGGCTCGACACACCGTAAGCTTGACAAGTGGCGGATATGGCGGTCTCCAGGCCTAGAATATCGCTGTTAGTTAGACTCGCAGCGCGGTATCTCAAGGGTCAGTAAAAGAACTCACCTTGCGGTATTGGCTCAGAAGCTGAACAATCACGCCAAGTGCCACTGCGATGACAACGGCCACGCCCTGTTTCTGGTATTGGGGGTACCAATCCATTGGGTTCGCTTTCCAATTTACTAGGAGGGTGCTCATCTTACAAGGATGCTGTTCAATGCGCAAATAGTAAGGCGACAAGTTCCTTTCTTGTCCGCGCGCCAGTGGATTTTGGATTGAGCAATGTTATTAATATTACTGCACCAGCCAGGGTCCACGTACTATGGAAATCCCCATTTAACCGGCCCCGAGGCAAGGGGTGCCCCTTGCCTATACGCCCCTCCCGTGCAAGCCACCTCGACTAATGCTGCATCTCACCGCAATATGATCTCGACGTCGATCCAATTTATGAATCGCTGTTCTCCCGTCTACAGTGTCTCGGTCCATAATCCCATTGTATCAGGCTTACTAGGCATCTCTCGCTCAAGATGGCCATTGGCAATACCCCAACCCCACGAGTCTCCCTCCCCGACGTCGACTCCGCGGGACATCGTTCAGAAGATGCCCTTGCTCAGGCGGTTATTGATGGCCTCAAGATTGCAGGTGCTTGTATCGTTCGACGAGTGTATAGTCAAGATGTCATCGACCAGATGCGAGCCGAGATTGAGCCTTATATTACCAAATCGGGCCAGCTAACTTGTGCGCGTTTCCCTACCACAGCACTCAGTGGAATATATTGCCTTTTTCTAACTCAGAGCTGTGAGAATAGATTTCCAACCGCATGTCTCCACTGTCCCCGGGCTGGCAGGCAAATCCAAGACGTACGCAACTGAAGTGCTGGGAAACACGCTTTGGAAGAGGGTTCGCGAGTACTTTCTCACCTACGAGCATGGTCCGTACTGGGTGAGTCGGTTCTTCTTCTAAAGCACAACAACGACTGAGCACTTACAACCTTTACCTCTTCAGGTTGGCGAAAGGGAAATGAGGCACGAGACCACCGTGCAACTGGGATCCGCCGCCTGCCTCGAGCTGCACCCCGGCGCCGAAGCCCAGGGTCTCCACCGCGACGATATGGTCCACCAGGGCTGGAACGGCGAAGCATCCGAATACAAGCTCGGTCGAGACCGCTCGCTGACATTCTTCGCCGCCTGCAACAAAACCAATCGCGCAAACGGCGCAACGCGAATCCTTCCCACCAGCCACCTCTGGGATTACAGCAGGCCACCGCCCACCGATGACGCGGGCATTGTTGATGCGGAGCTGGAGACGGGGGATATCCTCATCATCCTCGGCAGCGTGTATCACGGCGGCGGCGCGAATACTACCGCAGACGAGCGCCGCATGGTGGTTACGTGTGGTGTAACTTGTTCATACCTGCGCCAGGAGGAGAATCAGTACCTTGCAAATGAGGTGGACGAGATTCGCCGTCTGCCCGAGGATATTCAGAGGTTCGTCGGCTATAGTCCGTATCCTCCGGGCGCTGGTCTGGTTAATTGGAGTGACCCGTTGAGGATTATCAACCCTGAATCTGCAGCATTCCAGGATTCGTTGGATAAATGAGGACATGCACAGTTGAGGCCGACATTCATGCGCTTTTGGCAGTAGCAATAAATGTTTATTAAAGACCAGGGTGTATTCAACTTGAACTTTGGGCAGAATATGCTACAATGAATTGTTCTCCAGATGCGTTTCGTTCATGCTCGGATTGGTGCAGCTCGAGGGCCAGAATATAGAGAGCAGGAGGAGTTTCACATGGCATTTGAATGCATTGACATAAGGCTAAATCCCTTAATACTGTTCAACATCTCCAGGCAGAACCTATCGCCTTGCTTGTATATCTATAACGCGGGAAGGTGAATAGCCATTCGACTTCTTGTCAGCGCCCCTACCACCACGCATGGTCCATTCGCTATTAGAGCCCCGGATTTCATAGACAGAACCATTCAGTTGAAGGACCGCTTTGGATTACTCTCGCCAATACTTATTTACCTAGTAGTTTGCCTGTCTTTCCTAATTAATTCGCGGGCTGCTTCATGGGCCGTTGTCGGTATATCAGTCCCCTGCCGGTATTGATGTCAATGCATTGCATTACACTGAGGTTACCCTATATTTGACACTGGCCAAGGCAAAATATGCGTTAGGCTAAGCTAAATACCATGTAAACCCGCTTTGTTTGAATAATCTATTGCTCATCCAGGCTGTCCCCAAAGTTTCCAGCGGTGGGGTTGATAAGGCGCAGCGGATCGGCCCAATTCACCTGGCCGACCCTGGGCGGGTACGTGGTGAATCCAATGAACTTTTGAATCTCGACAGGATACTCGCGCAGCCGCTCCAGGTCATGCGACAAATACTGGTTCTCCTCCTGGCGGAGATGCGATAGTGTGGCGGCACACGTGGTGACGAGGCGGAACTCATCTGCTGTGGTGTTGGCACCGCCGGCGTGGAACAAGCTTCCCAGAATAATGAAGCCATCACCGGGGTCCAGCTCTACGTCCACAATGCTGGGGTCGTCGTCCTTGGGCGGCGGCCGGTGGTAATCCCACAGATGTGTGCCGGGGACTATTCGCGTCGCTCCGTTGGCCTTGGTAGTCCGTGTGCAGGCTTGGAAGAAGGTAATACTGATGTCCCGTCCGACCTTGTATGTGTCGGCGCCTGGCTGGAAGCCCTGGTGGACCAGGTCGTCCTTGTGGAATTGCTGCCCCTTGGCCCCCGGACCGATATTGAACCCGAACGAGGAGCCCAGCTGGGCGGTTGTGGTGAGTTTCAACGCTTGTTGGCCGTGCTGGAAGCAATTGTTAGTTGATTTATTATAGATATCATCTATTAGAGATGCGACATACCCAGAATGGTCCGATGGGGTGGCAGAGGAAATGATCGCGGACTTTGGTCCACATCTCGTTGCCGATTACCTGGTGGGCATAGGTGCTTGACTTGCTGACCAAGCCTGTCACAGTCGAGATCTTCTTTTGGAGGCCTATATTGTAGGATTAACTACTCGCTGCCTCCCTCGTCAGAGTAGAATCGGGGGCAACTCACAGGTCAACGCCCCGCGCTCCGTCACGTAGGGGTCAACTTCCTCACGAATGGCATCGACAACTTGCTTATCGAACAAGCGCCGGATCACACAACAGCCGTTTAGCTCCAAAGCTGTGATGACATCCTTACTAAGGGCGTCCTGCGATGCATATGTCGTCGCGTCGAGATGGGTGACCTCAGCCTCGGCGATCTCGGTGATGGCCATAATGTAGGAGTTCCTTCCCAAAATGATCTCCCTAGAGAGATTTGTAAAGGCACGACCGGTATGATCATGCAAGCCTTGGGTTACTTCATCTTTTATGGGCACGAGGCTCTACTCCGAAGGAACAAAGCAGAAGGCACCTGAGAGGATTCCTCCTTGCGTCGCGAGCTCAGGGCCGGAGAAGATCGCAGGTCATTATTGCGGTGAACTCGTGTTGGGCTTGGCCCTGGCGTCCAAAAAAGAGGCAAGGGCGAAAAATGTGGACTCGGCTAGGGCCAAATATACAGACAAGGTGCGGACCGACAAAGTGGTACGCAATCTGTACCACATCCCTGACTCTGTGTACGTCGATCCCAGTCATTTCATCCTGAGACACAAGAATGCGAGAAACAGCCCACCGGGTGCGCCGTGTTCCGCCTCAATCTCCGCTTCGCCAAAGGATCCGCTTTCCAATTGACGTCGTTCGTCATGGGGGGGGCACCCAATCGACAGGCTGTAATGGCCGGTGGGGACTCAGACACATAGTAGATAACAACTCAACTCAGCCATCATTGCATAGAGATTATTTCAGTAGCACTCTTCTCCCCACCCATTGTTCAAAATGGCTGTGGTAAGGATTGCAACCTCAGGTTCTTACAGATTGAGATCCTTCGATTCTCAACAACCCTGCGAATTCCCCATCTCGCGCGGGCGCTGGAGTGAGCCAGCTACCGAGATGCTCTCACACGTCCCAGGCACGACCTTTTGTAGGGCCTTCTAAACTGGCTGCTTTATGCCCGCCAAATTACTCCTCGAAAATATCGACTTATAGGCTGTGGGGTCAGGACAAACGCATCAAGGTAACATTCACATATATCTAGAAGATAGTCGATGAATAAATAAATGGCCGCTCAGTAAAGTCTTCAGCATCATTTGGAGAGGGAAATGGGCTTCGAAAGCAAACCGGCGGAGTAAATACGCTACTTATTATTAACAAATGCCAGAGGTAAAGACTTTGGCTGACCGCACAGAGAAAGGGTTCCTTTTGTAGGCCACACACAAATAGAAACGAACTTGGATGTAGCGAATATGTCGAACCGGATCAATATGCTTCCTTGATAATTTTCAACAGACTACTCGCCGCTTCCATAGCCAGGTATATGCCCTAGCGCTGTGATCGAGGGACGCCACTTCTGTGGGGTGAGGGGGAACTTCTGATAATCTGCCTGGCACCCTGCAAATGACAATACGGAAGCGAATGCGTTAGCATATAGCCGGAGATACTCGTACTGCAAACCAAACGCTACAACTCGTCTTCGTACAGGAACTGGAATGATTTGACCATACCACGTGGACTGGATTTATGTCACTATACTTCCTCGGGCACACTCGCTCTGGCTTAGGCAGGCTCAATGGTATGAACACTACTCAGTAGTCTATATAAAGCGCTCCGGAATGCAATCAAATGTATCCTTTTGGAACCTCCGTGGATCTACCCTATGCACGCTCTCGGCCTCAATGTAGCTTAAATCCTCGAGGCTTAACCGACATCAATAGCAACTGGCTAAAGGTTGGGTTGACAACATTAAATATTCTAATATTACTCTGGAAACCCACGTGGGGCCGCATATGTTTGCGACAGTGCGATTTCTGAAGCTCGCTCTACTCACCACGAGATAAAGATAAGAGCACCGCATTTAAGCTTATTTGTTCCACATGCATCTTACTCCTTCGCCTCGATCAAGCATCGTCAGGCTACGAGCCCCACGGGTGAGCTGTGGAGAGAAATCGGATCGGATAAATCAATGAATGGACAATGGACGGCCCCCACGAGTCAGGACTCAGGCCTCAGGGGGCCCCACAGCCTCGGCTTCCGCGTCTTCAAGAGAGCAACAAGCGAGCTGAAATCCATCTCCGCCTCTACCGTGTCATCTAGCCAACATGGCAGAATCCAACCAGCTTGACACCATAAAGACGAGAAAGAAGAGGTCTACCCCTCGAGTGCGCACTGGCTGCAAAACCTGCAAGATTCGACGGATAAAATGCGACGAGGCGGCCGGATCATGTCGGAACTGCACCTCCACCGGCCGCAAGTGTGACGGATACGAGATGACTCTCTTACCGAGACGCCGCCAACCACTGGGACCAATCTATCTGTGCGCCAACCTCCCCGGTAAAAGTTCAGATGAACGACGGTGTTTCAGCCTATTCCAGAGCCGAACAATCCCGATGTTTGTCACCTTGTTCGACTCGGATTTATGGAGGGTTGTACTTCAGATCTCCCAGGACGATCTCTCGGTGTGTCATGCGGTGATTGGGCTGAGTGCGCTGCACGAGGAGACGCTCTTACGCCTTCCATACCGCGCGCCAGACAGTCCTCACTGGGACTTTGCAATGAAACAGTACGGAAGATCCCTCGGGTCGTTAGCGAGACGGCTCGAGTCAAACGACCCGCAGATGCGATACACTGCCCTCGCATGCTGCCTGATTTTCATCATGTTCGAGTTCCTCAATGATAACTACGCAGGCGCACTGGTTCATCTGCAGAACGGAGTCAACGTTTTGACAAACGGAAAAGGCCAGGTAGCTCGCGAAGCCATCATTCGCCGGGCAATAGCACCCATGGAGCCGAACAGCTCCGCACACTTCGACATGGTCCTTCAGAAGACATTTGCCCATCTGGACGTTCAGTCGGCGCACTTTAACCCAACTTCGAGCCGTATGAACTTCTTCCCAACCAACGGAGAATTGATCGATCTCAACCTCTGCATCATCTCATTTGACAGCCTCAACGGCGCCAAAGAAACACTCGATCCGCTGCTCAACAACTCTTTCCATGTCTGGAAAATGGCTGAATCGGTACTGCGCTACCAACGGACGCAACCACATGGCCGGGTCAGTTACCTCAATCTCCTCGCCGAACAACAGAGTATGAGGAGATATCTCTCAGGACACATAGCGGCTTTTCATCAATTTCTAGCCCAATTCACACCTACCACGCCGAAGCAGGCGCGAAGTGTGGATATAATACGGCTGCACCATGTTATCCTTCACTTGAATATCGAAACCGCGGTCACGCTGTCGGAAATGATCTTTGACAACTACCTGCCCGAATGGACGGAAGCAGTCATGCTCGCCGACAGGGTCGTCAAGAGCTCAATCGCCGAGTTTGGATCTGGCCTGCCCAATCTGGTCATCGATCTCGGGGTGACTCTACCGCTCAGCTGGATTTCTCTCAAATGCCGCGACTTTACCCTCCGACAACGTGCTTTAGATCTCTTACGTTTATGGCCGCACTCGGAAGGGCTACATGACACAGCGCTTCTCCTAATCCTAAACCGAGAAATTTTCGCTATTGAGCGTGAGGGACTGGACCCCATCACACAGACCATCCCGGAATGCTCTCGCGTACGCACCGTTAATATCGAGATGGACAAGGAGAGAGATACGGCAAAGCTCGTGTACTCCTTGTCCGACCCTACAGCGGAGCAGCTGGCTGTTCACGAGCGGGTAGTCCGTTTCGAAGAGGGTGTACCGAAGCCCAGGCCCTTCAGTCTGCGTATCAAGCCAAAGCCACCACCCCAATCGAGTTCACCTTCATAAATAGTGAACACGGTTATATTAAAACTGCGCATCTGTTGGTTGTCGGACACGTCGGCAATTCTCTCAAGTTTGGCATACTGTGGCCTGCCGCCTGAAGAGTCAACAAGTTCCGCGTCCAGAGTGGATTTGAGAAACCACTCGTTCAGGGGTCGTTGTCCTTTCGCATCGAGGCGGCTCTCGACATTATCCCCGCATCAAAAACTACATTACCAGGGCGGAGAGCGGTGGTCAGAAGTTTTCCGAGGTGTATCTCTATCTGTTGAAATGCCGGGATACCTCGTCGGCAGCGCTGTTGACGGCGCTCATTTCCTCCTTCGCTGCAACGAAAGACGCGAATACCTTTTCATTGCGGATTTGGTTCCGCGAATCAGGCATTATACAGGTGAATACCTATACCCAATAGAATGTCCGGCCCTGGTAACTAGGAGATTAAACCATAATGAGGAAAGCTTTTGCTTGGTTATGGCGGAGACATGTTGCGCGAGAGAGTACCTGTATATATCCGGATAGGAAACAAAAGGTCTAGAGGGTTGAGAAGGAGCCTGTTGCAGGATAGCAATAAAAAGGGCCTGGTAGACGCAAATCAATTCTACAGACCAACCTTAACGAAAGGAATCATGCAACTCTAGATATATATAAACCCGAGGGAGATGCAGACTACTTGAAGGAATCACAGCGAACCGCCTAAATCGCCTCCGAGCTTCTTAATTGAGGGCTCGATAGACTCACTTATCTACAGCAAAGTAAGCATTATGCTCTTAACAAGATATATGGTCGCACAGGTGCAGGAATAGTCAAGTGTTAAGGATCTCCTCTCGGCGGGAATTTAGATTGTTTCGAGTTCTGGGATATACTACTCATGGAGTGTAATTGCACCTCTAGAAGGATTGCTCTTTCGATTTAGTCTGGTGGTCACCACCAAGGTTAAATTTTTGGCGATCGCGGGTTCGAATCCGCTTGTGGATTGGGGGAGGATTTTTTTTTTGATTTCGCCGAGTCCGTTTGTTCAGTACGGTCAGAGAAACATGTTCCTCTGGTGGTGAAAACCAAAAGCAACTTGAGCATAAAAGCAATTGTTTCAATAGAAGTAGTAGGCATCCATGCCCTGAGGTGGTGTCAGTGCACACACTCTGTTTCCTGCTCTGATTGGCCGACGGGGCTCATTCTAAAAAACAAGCTTGGAGGCTGGTTTGGGGCCAAAGACGATGAGGGGCAGGCTGCGATTTGGAGCTTCGTGCAACAATCACGATGTCTCTCTCGCCTGGGAACGAAGATTCTACCCCTGAACTCTGCTTCGCCACGTTCAACCCGACAGGGAAGACGACCGTTGTCCTAATCCACGGGGCGCTGGTCTCGGGCCTCTACTGGGAGCTGGTCTGGCCGCATCTCCCCAGCTCGTACCATCTGCTGGTCCCCGATCTCCCTGGCCATGGCAAGTCCCGCGCGATCAGCCCGTTCTCGGTGGATTCCTCCGCGCGCCTCATTGCGAACCTGATCCGCGCCCACGCTGTTAACGGCGTCGCCCATATCGTCGGCCACAGCCTCGGGGCGCAGGTCGCAATCCGCCTGGCCGCTACGGAGCCCTCGCTGGTCAGCTCGGTCTTTATCTCCGGGTTTGAAATCTTCCCCCCTACAGCACTCACCCCGTACATACCGTACGCAGCGTGGACGATGCCCCGACTGGAGAATTGTCTCCCTCGTTCCTGGGTCCGCTGGGCAATGGACGGCGCTGATCTGCCTCGCATCGACCCCGAAACTTGCACCCTCGACTTATGCCGGCAAATTGTCTCCCCTGAGAGCCCGACACAGTGGCCGGCACCGTGGCCCGCACGAAGCCTCATTGTCGCCGCAGGGAAAGGCGGGTTCATCCCCACCAGTGATCATCCACATGACGCCGTCAGGCTGATGCAGATCGGGAGAGAGCTGAACCCGGAGACTATTGCCTATACGCACCCCCAAATGCGGCATCCGTGGAATCGGCAGGCACCGCAGCTTTTTGCCGAGACGGCCGAGGCTTGGATCGAGGGGAGGGGGCTGCCGGAGGGGTTCGTCAAGCTCTAAGCAACGGTGATTGGGAATTTTTGGGATTGTACTGCTACTGCTACTGCTTCTAGATCTAGTGAGATCATCAGTGATCGACCTTGTAGAAACACCTTGGTATGTTGGGCACTTTCTGGGACCCTGTATCTCTTTATCTGTGTATCCCCAGTGCTACTAAGCTTTATGTGTATGTACCCATCGTGGCGATGCATGTGGGAGGCCTTAATTCGACATTTCTGTCGTCTCCCCCATTTACAGACTGGGGTCTATTTATCACCTAGGTGAATATGATGTATTGTAACGGAATAAGGCGAATCATGTTTAAGGGGCGCACTAAGCTATGATATTGACCCATCTATCGAAGACCGGCCAACATTCCAAGTGCATGGCGAGTTCAGGGGTTAGTACTATTATCCAGAGAACCATCATCGAATAACTATGTATGAGATGATAAGGACCGCACTGTCTAAGCAGTTTCAGTCTTCTGATTACCAGGCTGCTGTTCTTCACCAACAACATCAGCAGGGACTTGATCTGGTGTACTGTTGACAAGGATGATCATTGGAATCAACGCGGCTGCGAGTAGGCCGAACGTAACGGAGCTACATATCGGTTAATATTCGGCAACTAGTGGAGTGGAAGGCGACTTACAATCCAGTAAGCGGATCACTTTTTGTTTGAGTGTTCATCGCGTACGAGATGGCTTGGCCGATAGCTTCAATACACCGGAACATAGCGCCGTTACGGACGTTTTCTACCAAACAGCGTTAGCTTCAAGTTGTACTCAAACTGCGTCTGTGAAGGAACAGAAAGCGCAACCTACCCTGCGCACTGGTCGCAAAAGACGAGAGCAACCAGTACATATACGACTGCGACAACGGACCCGTCGTCTGCACGAAGAAGTACGGCAAGAACGCGCGGGCGTACAGATCATCGTTCCAGTCAATATCGCCCGGGTCGTGGTGGTTGAACTTGACCTGCATGACGATGGACCAGATGTACACGCCGATATTAAGAAGGACCACCGTGTATAGACCAATCTGGGCTCGGCGGCGTTGATTGACCCCCTTCATATCGAGGATGAAGCCGAGCCCAAAGCAGCCGACGCTAAAGTCATCTTGGTCAGTTGATGCAGACGGGGTTGCTTAGAGGGAGCCTGTGACTTACATGCAGAAGAAGGGGGAGATCAGAGACGACAACGCGCGCGCACGAACAGAAAAGTGGATTGCGAGGTAAGTACTCCATGTACCGCTGTAGAAGAATGACCATATCGCCCACAGAGCAGACAGCATGACAAGTCTTGAGAAAAGGGTCTTTGCGATTTGTTTGATCTCTTGCTTGGAGGACAGAGGCTCAGCCATTGGAATTTTGGTACCATCGGATCGCACAACACGGTCCAAGGGCGCAATCATCAGGGCGAATGGAAGGCTAGCATCAGTTAGTGTATAATAATACTACATTTCAAGGGTCAACTTACGCCACAGACTCGATACTCAGAAAAGCGATGTATGTGTCTGGAGTAACGCCACCTTCAACGCCTGCCTGGTGATTCTTGGACAAGCTTGGTTAAGTTATCTGTTAGCCAAGTACTCACCAGTCTTGTTAACATGCTAAACATACTTGATAGACCCTCCAACCAGCTGTCCAAGGTTCCGTGCCACAATCCACAGAGCGAGGTACTTTCCACGAGCACGAGAAGGCGCAAGAGTTAGAATAGATCCAGCCTCAGCGACGTACCAGCATGCCGAACCAATTCCTCCCAGCGCACCACCGAGAATGAGATACCACTGGTTCCCGAATTTGCTGTTGCAGTAGTACGAGGATCCTCGAATGGGAAACGTCGCGGCGCCGATTACCAGCGCCCATTTAACACCAATCTTGTTGACAAGGGGACCGCCGAGGAAGCAACCTGATGACAGTCATTTGGTCAGCGAACAATCGGTGTCTCCTGCTGATAAGAATAAGATACAGACCAAGGGCGAGCATAGTATATCCGACAGCAGTGGAAATATTGGAAACTCGGGGCGTGGCAAGACCACCGCCACCGAGACCTGTACACATACACATAGTTATTCCCCAATAACTCTCCTTGGTAGAGTTTCACCAGTACATACCAGCAATTGCATCGCCCATGGCCGGACCACAGAAAGACTGGACACTGAGCAGGATCATCTGTGTCAAACCGTGCTGCCACACGCGCTTCCAGAGGGGAACAGTTGCCCTGTATTGGTCGACGTTGACTTCATTGGAGAGATCGGTCGCGGAGTATGGAGCAACAGAAGGGTCTTCCTGAGCGGTCGGGACGGGCCCTTTGGGGTCCATCTTGGAGTCAGTCATGGTGGAATATCGATCGTTCAGATGTTTCACTACTGGGGAAAGGAGCAATGCTTGTTCGCCTGCTTATATATGAATGGTGGTATCAAGATGCTGGCCTCCGCAGCATGACTCGATATCCGATATCTTTATCAAAATACGTCTCCAGATTCAGTCTCCAACAGGGTCATCCTAAGCGAGGGAAGGTCCAGGCGAAAACCCCTTGCCTCGGAGAGATCCTGCTGGGGGTTAAGCTCGAAGGATCCGGTGGCTAAATCGCTTATCTGTAGATGCTGGCCAGAAGCGAGAGCCGGATATGAGCTACTTCAACAGGCTAGAAGTCCACAACTGTGAGAATGTGGGGCATCAACCCCGAAAAGCGTCAGAATCGCGCGAGGGAAGGAAGCGATGAGTTGCTTAATCTCAATCTAAGGCGCTGTCACCACATGTCTCCAACATCACCTAATCTGTCGACGCGCGTTTTACAGCTCCTGGACCAGCAGGCACCTTTCCAAGAATGAGGTGCCAACAGATTATCTACTTCGCCTGCGATGGCTCGGTGTAACACTCTCCGTGGCTCGTCGGCTCCTTTCCACCCCGACCCGTGGATTAGAGCTCGATTATCCTCGGCTGGCAGCCTTGGGGAGCATCGAGATTTTCAAGGGAAAGTAAACTTGTAAGGATTTATACAACCTCTTCAGCTTATCAACACAGTAACTGCCTTCTTATTCACAAGTTAAGCCGCCATTCTCAGCCCTGATACTAGAGTATTTGTCACGAAGTTCACTAATTGCGGTTATTCTCTGCCGTTTGGACACCAGTGGACAATGCCACGTCTGCCTCTGGATGTTGGACCCGGTCAGCGCCCAGCACCGCGCCCTCATTCTCATCTCTGAGCTTATGAGACCTCACAAACAGATTCAAGAGAGTCGCTAGACCGGCGAATGCCACATACTGTTTTGGGGAAGGTTAGCGCTACAGATGATACTAGGGGAAAGGACAACATGTGAAGAAAGACAAGCTGACTGACCATGATCCAGACCATCCTCAAAGACCCGAAGTACGTCTTCCTTACCAATACCTGCTCAGCCGGAGACAGCCCAAGAGCACTACTATCAATCTGTTGCAAATTTGAGGTTGCACCGCCACCGTCGAATTGCGATGCTATCACTGTCGAATTCAGTCCCTGTGCCAGCGCCTCATTCTTTGCATCCATCTCATTCGCAAAGACGGTACCACCAACGACGATAGACACGGCGGTGAAAAGCGATCGGAGGAGCCCCATAGTTGCGGTCACAGCTGCTGTGTCGCGAACGGATGCTGCAGCCTGCGCTGCGAGGATTGGCGCGTCGATATTCATGCCTACGCCGATGCCGACGATGATCTGGAAGATGACGAGCTTTGTAATGTTCGTCTCAAAGTCGAGGCTGACAAGCAGACCAGAGCCGAGCAGTAGAAACCCTTGAGCCACGTACATCACGGGGAGATATTTGCCGGTTTGTTGGATAAATAGGCCGGTCGCTGCTGCGGCAAGAGAGCAGGAGATGATTAGCGGCAGGAGGTAGAGTCCGGCTGTCAACGCACTTGCTGCGAGGACGGACTGGGCATACAGAGGAAGGTAATAGGCCTGGCCGATAAAGACATAAGAGTTGCAGGCGAAGACGACGTAGGGGGCTGCCTTTGTCGGTGAGGTAAAAAGCCAGACGGGGATGATTGGGTTTTTGGCAAGCTTCCACTCGTTGAGAACGAAGAGAGCCAGGACTGCAGTTCCGAAAACCAGGAGACAAGTCACGGTGGCAGAGGACCAGGAGTAGACAACGCCTCCAAAGTCGAGAGCGAGAAGAGCCATCAGCGAGCCGCCGACAATGAGCAGACTTCCGGTCCAGTCCACCATTTTCAACCCCGTTGAGATTGGGGTTCGAGGGTTCTGGACTTTCATGCAGAAGACAAGGACAAGAAACGAAACTGCTCCGACAGGCACTTTCTTCGTGTTAGATCGAACCGGGGCAAACATGGGTGGAGACTCACGATTAATCCAAAAGCACCATCTCCAGCTTCTCTGCATCAGCCAAGTTCCGACAGAGGACAGCCAGACGACTTACTTCAGCTTGGTGGTAAAGACTCCCCCCAAGACCGGTCCAATGGCACTCCCAACTGCCCAAACGAGGGAGGTGATTGCAAGATATAACCCTCGATCACGGAGCGAGAACATATCAGCAACAACAACATTCACCATGATTCCCACCCCCGATGCCCCTAGTCCTTGTACTGCACGTCCGACAATGAGAGCTTGCATGTGCGGCGCAAGAGCGCAAACCAGACTGCCCACCTGAAAGATCGCAGCCGCGATTAATATGATCGGCTTGCGGCCCCAAATGTCAGAGACCGAGCCCCAGACCGGAGTGATCGCGGCATGGGCCAGAGTATAGGCACTGCCGACCCAGGTGTAGCCTGATGCTGTTTTGAAGGTGCTGACGATTGCAGGGATTGCGGGGGTGACGATGGTCAAGTCGAGGGCGGAGAGCAGGACAGAGAGACACAGCGACATCAACGTCCAGGCAGCTGCGGCAGTGAGACGAGACTGCGGCGCGTTACCAGCATCATCAAGATGCTCTTCGTTGGGGCCCTCGGGCGGCGATGACGGAGGGCGAGCGCCATCTGCGGGATCAACGACCGCAGGATGTTCAGTTGCGGCCATCTTTTATACAAGCCAGAGCCCAGCCAGGGATACGAAGAGGAGAAGGAAGCAGGATAACTCTGACGCCTGTTTTGGCCCCCTTGGCCTCCCAGCTGACTCATCATGCTGGCTACAGTATGCATGCTCTTGGCGGTTGGCGTCAACAAGTATCTTGGACCCTTATCTGCGTAGCTGATGCCGGTAGCCCTAAGATCATAGACAAGGGCAATTGTATCTGTGTCCGGGATGTGATATCCGGTCGGAGGCTTGTCCGAACAGCCTCAAACGCCGATGCGGGGCGCCTTTTCCCCTCTGGAGGTGTCCCGCGTCGCATATAAACCAAGAATCGACCATCTTTATACGAATTATCACGCTCATCTTGCCGCTTGAACCATGTCGCAACTTCCGTCCATCCGCTGGGGCATCTTGAGTGAGACATTCTCTCCCCAGCTACCTACAGCCCGATGATGCTAACTGATGCGAAGCCACCGGCAAAATTGCCTCCTGGTACGTCGCCGACCTGGTCCTGTCGCGGCCAGATGCCAAAGTCCGCCATATTGTCCAAGCCATCGGGACATCTGATATCAGCCGAGGCAAAGCATTTGCCCAGCAGTACTGCCCGAACGAGACCCCTGCCGTTTACGGTAGCTACGAGGAAGTCTACGCCGACCCGGCCGTCGACATCGTCTACATCGGCACCCCGCACGCTTTCCACAAGAAGAACTGTCTAGACGCCATTGCGGCGGGGAAACACGTGCTCTGCGAGAAGCCCTTTACTCTCAATGCGCGCGAGGCGAGGGAAGTCTTCGAGGCGGCCAGGGAGAAGAATGTCTTTATCGCAGAGGCAATGTGGCTGCGCCATCGCCCTCTTGTCCGCGAGCTCCAGCGCCTCCTCCATGTCGAAAAGGCCATTGGCGACGTCTTCCGCGCAACATCCGACTTTGGTGGGTATCTCGATATCCCCAACTTACCCCTCGACAAGTACTACCGGCAGAACGCTCTGGGGGCAGGCTCCTTGCTCGACATGGGCATCTACTCGCTGACCTGGGTGATGCTGAGTCTCGATCCGTCGCTCGCCGCAGACCGCGAGCGACCGAAGATCCTGGCCACGCAGACGCACTGGGAGGATGTGGAGATAAACACTAGTGCTATCCTTCACTATCCATCAACAGGCAGACAGGGGATCATCACTTCAACCACCCTGGCCAATGGTAATCCCGACCTGCTCGCCCGCATTCATGGCACGGCCGGGACTGTCGAGGTTCATGGAGCCTGCCCGTCATTGCCCCAAGCCTTTACGCTCTATCCGCCATTTGGAGAAGGCGGGGCCCACGTTACCCGCGGCGAGGGGAAACGGTATGACTTTTCCGCACCAGGGCTCGGCTTCCAGTATCAGGCGGACAATATCGCACTGGATGTACTGGCTGGACGGTTGGAGAGCTCTATCGTCCCGCAGGTCGAGACTATCCGCATGATGGAGACAATGGATGAAATCCGGCGACAGGGAGGGACGAGCTATCCTGTTGATTAGAGCGAGTTTAGATTCTAGACAGCACAATTGCAGTCTCTTTCCAGTGAAAATTCAAGATCGAATCAGAAAAACTGGAACATAAAACACGTCTGAATTATCAATAATCTCATCAACAGTCATTACTAGAGAAAGTCAAGCAAGAACACCCATGGGATCCCAGCGCGCGAGGACCTTGGGCTCCTGGTCCAGAATCTCGCGCACTTCTCTTGAGACCAGACTCGAATCCACAACAGCCTGGAAGGTATATTCGTCCATCCACTTGTCCGTCATCACAAACCATCCATGGTCACCGGAACCTTCGCCCCACGAGTTTTCGACGCGCCACCGGACAGGCCGGTCGTTCTCGAGATGGACTGCCGTGATGACCATTGCATGGGTCATGGCCGTTTCGCCACATGAAAGTCGCTCAGCCTTGTTCAACCCTAGCGAGATGTTGAAGCCTAGCGTGAGATCCAGGAGATTTGGATCCATGACACCTTGCTCTCGCTCAGAAAACTTGCCCACGTCGCACCCGAAAAAGACTGGAGACCCGGCTTTCAGCATCGCAATGACGGCTTTCTTGAGGATCGGCATCTCGACATTGACATAGGAGAGTCGGCGGCCCTCGATGATATTTCCGAGTTTATCGACCGTCAACAGGCGATTATACTCATTCCGGGGGTCATTTACCAGACTAAACATGCGACTTGGAGAGACTTTGTTTTGCGACCGTGAAACATGTACGGGGCGTGCAAACTCGAGGGGAGTCTGTCGGACCTCTCGCGTCTTTCCATCGGCGTCAACGAATTGCCAGACAAACTCCTTCTCAGGACTCGGCGGAGGCCCTAGCATCAAAGTGACAAGAGAATGGATTTCCTGGAGGAATTGTTGCTTCGCAGACTCTATTTGAGCTTGCTCGGAAGCATTCGAGCTTCGCGCGAGGCGACGGAGGATCAAGGCGTGTTCTCGGAGCTTCGCAGTAATAAGCCAGTTCATCTTGCTGCTGTTCTGCGCGTGATAACTGTCGGGATACAGAGCCTGAGGGACAAGTCCGTATTTGTGCACCAGATTTGCGACCATGTCCCACTGGCCACCGTCAGTGACGGGGTCTTGCAACAATTTCTGCACCAGGCGACCGGACAAATCCTCATGAGCGGTCTCGATGATGGTCTCCAGAAACCAGTTGGCCTTTTCAATCTTGTCCCAGTAGAACAGGTATGCCTGGCTGAGCTCGAACTCGCGCAGGTTATGGGCCTTCATGATCGGCAAGCGGAAGATGTTGGTCGAGGCGAAAAGCCAGCATCGTCCCGAGGAGCGCTGATTCGTGATGGGAGCGCCTTCAAAGGGGACCTTGACGTTGAAGACTTGGAGGTCGGCGTTGAGGGCGGATCGATTGGCGAGCACCTGCGTGTACGAGCTCGTCGCGAGGCTCGAGAGGGCGAGTCGATTCTGGATTGGCGTTAGTGTCTGGAGGTCAGATTTGACTGTAAAATACCTTTGGATCGTCCAAAAGAGACTCGGTCCAGTCCTGTACGCGATGCAGCGAGATGGACGGGGTCGAGGCCCGCTCGACAATCTGGTACGGGGGAGCTGCGCCAGTCAGCGATGGCGGTCCACTGGGGGTAGACGGACGTACGGGTCTCTGTGGTCACATCTTTCTTTTCGCGCGGGCTCTCTTTGATGACAGAAGGTCGCTTTTCGATGGAATCGACTGGCTTTGAGTAGCTGGAGCCCATGATGCTGGGGAGGTGCAGAGGGGAAGTTGGGGAGCAGCAGCAGCAGGAGCGGGGAAGGCGCTTCTTATCTCCCTCAATGACGAATCGAGCACAAGGTACTCATGGAGATAACCAACCATCTGATTCGAAATCTCCAGACTGCCGCAGAAATGGATCGTGATGTCCTTTATTTCGGTGCTGGATCCCGGATGTATTCGGGAAAATGTAGGCATGATCTGTGCACCAACTGGAATCCGAAAACATATGCAGATATCCTAACTTCTACGCTCCTATCGAGGTCAAGAGCATTGGATCATACGGAGTTCTTTAGATCGTGAGAGAAGCGTGGCTAGCAGTAGAGAGCTTCTAGAAACTGACGGTAGCAGGGTGATGCCCTTTCGCATGGAATAGAGCTGACCATCTTCAGGCGTCACTCACTCAACAGTTTTGCACAGTCGGAGCTCTGGAGACTCTTTCCTTGTCGAGCCTCGTATGAGAAGTTGCATCCAGCGCATCGACCAACGCTTCTTCAGCTCACAGTTCCTCACTCTCCTTTAATTCACTGGCTTCCATGGCCCGACCTTCGAGACCGCATTATCGAACTCCAAGACCAGCTCGATGTGGAGGCTGTCTGCAAAAGTGCAATCGAGAGTGTCGTATCTCCTCGACAGCTCCATTTTAACAGCGAGGAAGATGCGAACTTGCCGACCTTGCGAGTCTGGGACCTTGATCTGCTAGAGAAGCAAAGTGGTGTTGGTCTAACAAATAACCAACTGACGTATAGGCCTCGTGCGGCGAGTGTCCTCGCCATGGAGAAAGCGTACAACCTCGTATCCGACGACTTTTTGACGCAGAGAATCCATCCTGTGTTTTCCGAGAAGTATCCGCTAATTTCCTGCGAGCGGATAGGGACGAAATTTCTTGTACAAGCGGTTTCGCTCGTGGATGGTGATGAGGTTGGAGATCCAAAGCCCTTTACCGAGATGGCCATGATTCGGCGCACGCAGCTAGTGGCTAAACGTGTACACGCGCCTGGTACATAGCTCTTTTCGGCCATAATAATTACCGTATACTTGGATAGATAGCGAATAATTTGGCCTGCGTGTGTGGTTGAATGAACATACTCCAAATGCTGCCAATTTTCAAGTTGTGGAAGAGTGGCTACCTTGTTCGATGTCGTACTCAGACAATGATTTATAGCTCGTGCATTGCATAACGTGAAAAGACTTGATTATCCCGTACATAGGACCTCATCCTTGCCCCAGACATCTGCTCGATGGGGAAAAATCTAGAAAACAGTCTCGACAACCTCGCCCAGAACCACAGCCTTGAGTTTCGTAGCATCTAGAAACTTCTCTTCGTCGGCGTCGATAACCTCCTTGACGCCAGGCTCCATTCGTTTTGCGAAGAATGCTTTGAACGCGTCCTCGTCCTTGAAGGTGATTTCGGTAATGCAGTCGTAGGAAAAGTCTTCCTGAGATCCGACCACGACGGCGGCCGGGAAGCTGTTATCGTCTCCCGCTACTGGCCGAGCGAGGTAGGTCCGTTTATGCGAAATTGGCGGAGTATCAATTTCGCCCGCGAGCCTCTGGACGAGCGGAAGGTGAACGGTCTCGTAGTGGGTTCTGAATTCGGTCGGGGTGATTCCCGCCTTGCGGGTTGCGAAGAGGAGGGCTTTGAAGGGCATTTCTGATGAGGCTGAAATGGTAAAGAGGGAGTGCCGGTGGAAGATGGTCAAATTCGAGGGAAGAGGAGTGAAGGAGGCGGTATTTATGGTAGTCAATCGATGCTAAGCCTCAAGCCCCCACCAGAATACACGAAAAAGCCAATAACAACCCCGACTAGTTGGTGACATTATGCAGTGCACTCTCCATCAGCAACTTGACATACTGTCGATGCAACCACTCAATCGGCGCTGGCACCGGTGGGCCCTGCGCCTTCCCCAGCCCTTGGAAGAAGCACGTTTTTAACCCAAACTCGACAACACCTTCGCCAGGCCTCGCAACCGCCGAGATCTCAAACAGCCCATCTACTTCCCGGACGGCTTGGTTTCGAGGCGAGTCTCCGCTGCGCATCAGGATGGTCTGTGAAGTTTTCTCGATCACTTCAAAATGATCAGTAACGAGCGTCCCGACATTGTACTCTGACGTGCGAAGCTCCTCCGGGGACCATAATTGGGGCTGCGTAGAGGCGTCCTGGTGTGTTTTTGCCAGAACGGCGCGTTGCGGCTTATAGCCTACATATGATTGTCAGCCAGAGACTGCATAATGATTGGGATCATACCCCATCCACTCCAGACTCCTGCGCAGAAAGCCTCAACTAACCCTCCCTCTTTCTCCAGCAGCCCGGGGCGAATATCCGAGATGGGTATGCGGCGGACGCACAGATCGTGCATTGGAGGATTATTTGCGGGGTTTAGTTCGCGGAAGAGGCGATGCTGGAATATCGCATCGCTAGGGTCGAGAGGCACAAAGACATTCCTTCTTGTCGCAACGAAGAAGGCCCCGAGAGACGCGCTGGTGCCGTACGCAGCCAACTTGAGGGCAGCTTTTACACCACGCATCATGTTTAGAGCGCAATGCTGCGGCACAAAAATCGTGGGCAAGCAGTCTTCTTTAAGAATCGAACATGTCGGGCCTGACTCCTCAGCCGCATCTTTCAGCTTCGCGTGACGCCGACCACAGCCCCTCGGCTGCAACTTCCTACTCGGTGTCAGATTCAGGGAAACCAAACAGGGCAAATCCTGGCAAAATAAGCTCCCTGGTCTCACTGTTGCCCCAAATGCTCAGCTGGACCAATGACCAGCAATAGCGAGAGATCAAGCCTTTCAGGTCCAGGTTGTTGCTGTGGGCCTGTCGCGCCTAACAAGGCGTCCAAACCTAGGCGACCATTTATTTCTTGTATACATCTGGATTGATACAATTTTCTGTTATCGCTTCCATTATTTTCGTGTTCACTCTTTCTTTCATTTGGTCTCTCTCCAGAAAAGGGGCGCTTCCCCACGACTCAACCGCTGTTGCAGCCAAGAAGACTCCACTATGTAAATATGGGGACGCGACTAGTACTGAATTAAGTCGAGCGTGAAAGAGGGGCAGTTGATCAGTTTCATCCCTGTGAGGAGAATCCCCGGAACTCACCTTCATCACCAACTCTCCCTCTCGCAACATGTCCAAAACAATCCACGTCCCTCACCTCGGCGGCATCGCGGCTGGGTACGCCCTCGCAGCCGAGTATGACCCTTCCAAACCCACGTGTGCGTTGATCAACTCCATGTGCATGACTACCGCACTGTACAAAGACCAGTTTGAGGATGCCAAGTTGACTGCGGCCGTCAACCTACTCGCCATCGAGCCGTTGGGCCACGGATCGACCATCTGCGCGACTGAGCACTTTACCTACTGGGACTCGGCGATCATGGCCTTGCAGGTCTTGGACGCACTGGGCATTAAAAAGGCCTTTGCTCTAGGCACAAGCCAAGGAGCATGGATTGTCGCTCGTATGGCCTTATTAGGCCCGGACACTGTAAGTTGTTCTTGGATCCGTATACGGTGGCATTGCTAACAGGATAGATCATCGGTCTTGTCCTGCTGGGCACATCCTTGGACTACGAATCTGCCGATTCTCGCAGCAAAGGATGTTGGGATCCTTCGCCGAATCTATCCCCGTTTTTCCATGGGTGGACCAGCGACGCACCGACCCCTGACTTTGTAGTTGAAGAAGCCTGGTGCCAGCTGGTGGGCTCCGTGGGCTTCGGAGCGTTTGCGACCGAAGAGCGGGTGGATTTCTGGGTGAAGACGCTGCAGGGGGTGTATCGAGGAGATGAGGGCCGCCGCAAGGTGCGAATGGCACTCAACTGCCTCCTCGAGCGAGACGGGCTGTTGATGAGACTGGGGGACATTAAATGTCCCGTCTTCTGGCTGCAGGCAAGCCTCACCCTCCCTAATCAATAACGCAACACTAATCGCCGTCAAGGGCACCAAAGATACGCCGTTTGGGACAACGGTTCCGGCTGAGCAAATCCGGCTGTTCACGCGGTCGACCGAGGCCAGACTGGAGATGGTGGAGGAGGGAGCCCACTATCTCAACGCCACCCACCCGGAACCCGTCAACCGTGCGCTCCTCCAGATGGTGCGAAAATACGGCGCTCAATAGGCACAGATTTGAAAACTTGATACATTGAACTAGTGGGCTAGCAGAGGCGGGAGAGAACTGGGCTGTCTTGGATGGTGAATGGGGCTGGTGCGCGGGTTGGAGATAACAGGGATGTACAAGCCACCCAAGATAACACAATATGAAATACGGCTGTCCCCAGAAAGAACGTTCAAAGCCCCTTTCCCTGTAGCCTGGCCATCACCATTGTCATTGTCATTGTCTTCGTCCTGCAACGCCGGCATGGCTGGTGACAGTCTGCAGCTATGGGTTTCGCCCACCACAATCGCCGTTACTGTCCTGGCCTTTGTTGCTGTTTGCCTGCGCCTGTTGGCACGGTATGAGCGCAAGCAGAGGTTATGGTGGGATGACTGGATGATCATGTTTTCTATGGTGTTTTCTCTACGAACCCCTGCCTGGGGATGACAGAATGCTGATGGGAAACAGGGCTGGAATGTCGTCGTCGCTGGCTTCATCTTCGCCATGATCAACAACGGAATGGGCCTGCATGCAGACACCCTCCCTTCGGGTAATGTTGTTCTGATCGCCAAGTTCCTCCTCGTCGCCGAGATTCTCTACGTTTTCAATCTCGTCTGGACGAAGCTTGGAATCCTCATGTACTACCGGATTTTCCACTTCCCCTTCTTCAAGCGTTGGGCGTACATGATCGGGACTTTCGTTATTCTCTGGGTCCTATGCATCACCTTTCTATTCATCTTCATATGCGCCCAGTCCAGAAGCTGTGGTATCCGTATCTTCCCGGGAAGTGTATAAGCCAGGTCGGCACATAGATTGCCAACGCGGCTTCGACAATCGTATTAGATTTGATCATCCTGGCTCTTCCCATCCCACAGGTTTGGAAGCTGCGTCTCCGGCGGTCCGAAAAGGCCGCGCTGACATTTGCCTTTAGCTTGGGCTTTTTGTACGTGATTGCTTGCCAGATACTTATTGTTATAACCCAGACTAAAGAAAACACAGTGTCGTCTTCGCCTCAGCCTACCGGTTTACCGTTCTCTTCTCCTATACTCCATCCGACTCATCTTACACCCTGGCACCGACAGTGGGCTGGACTGCCATCGAGATGTCCGCCGGCATCGTCTCCGCTTGTCTACCGACCATGCTACCGGCCTTTCATTTTTTTTCACCCGAGTTCTCGGTAGCCAGGGTTTTGTGCCTTCGATCTTCCGTGGTAGCCACGATACAAATACCACAGGCCACGGGACAGCCGCTCATCATGTCTCCGACGCAGAAGATAGTACTGGCAGTAGAGTGGCAGGGAGATCGAATCGGCATTCATTCTATAATCTCCCAGGTGAAAGCCACTCGGTGGCGGCCTACCATTTGAAAATATGTCCTTTCGGGCGAAGTACGATACTGGCATGACATTCACCTATATACAAGGCGAGATAAGCCAAGCCACTGGATAAGGGATCCTCTGCACGCCGATCGGAGGGAATTTGTACAAACCAAGTCGTCTCGGCAAACCATTACTTGTAGCCGGTCTGAAAATGAAATCAACATGTCCAACTGCATTAAGAAAGTGAAGCAATCGCCATGTGGAGTGGGAGGGAGAGCACGTGATCCGGCAGTTTCGTAGGGTCATGTGCCGAGTGGTTGCACCACGTGATTGAGCCCTGCTGACAAACCCCCACGCCAAGACTGTCCATCGCGCCCACAATCTTCAACAGAACCTTTTGAATTGAGGCCGAAAGATACATGAGCAGGGAAGAATATGGTACAGTATCTCCCTGAGCCTTTCGTTTCTACCCCTGACATAAATATAGATGGATGTGTGTGGAGGTGTGAGTGAAAGATGTGCTTAAATATATATCTGCGTCATCCGGAGTATCTTCACCGCATGTGGGGGAATTGGAAGACATCCATTCACCACAAAATTGGGCAATTTTGGGTATTAAAGTAACTCGCACTGTGCATCAACTGAGAAACTCTTTGATATCTCAAATTCCCCTTCTTTGATGTCGAATGACTTCATCATCCTCCCCTCTTTGCACCTGAATCGCGCAACGGCGCGCGGCGACCGGAGGAGTAAACACCGCTGACAGCCTCATGAAGAACTCATTTCCGACTGCGAAGATGATTGGAAGAGCCAAGCCTTGGCACCAGAAAAAGGGTCTAGCGGACATCCTTCAGCTCGCTTGCGATCGCTCAGACGGGCGGAGCATCAAGGCTAAGACCCGCTAACACGAACAGCCCCCAAATTTGGAGGACCGGGCAACTGCCCAACACGAGCGAGGGAGGGAGAAAGCTGAAATCTCCTCCCTCGCTCCTCCTTGCATTCTGCATCTGCTTCGCCGAGTATCGAGTGACTGTGTGTGAGAGGTGACGATGTGGTTTGTTGTCTTGTTGGCCGCTGCTGCCAATGCAGTCACTCTATCGGCTCCTCAGGCGACGCTCGTGAAGGATATCAAGTCCTCCGCGAGACTCGTCGACCAGCCTGAGCCCACTCCTGCGCCCGCTACCCCGGACGACCTCCACCTGCTCGCTCGTCGTGACACCACTTCTCAGGCAGATCCCACCGTCTGTGGCTACTACACCCGCGATGCAGGTAAAGCCCCCTGTCATTATTACCATCCCATCGAGTAGTAGAGCTGACCAGCCACCACTCTCCAGACAGTCGACTGTACTGTTTAAGCAACAATGCGTGCGTCTTCTACGCCCCTGACTCGGAGTTCCCGGGAATGGTTGGCTGCTGCCCGACCACCTCGGCGACCACTGGGACGAACGAATGCATCATCTTCAGCACGTGTATCGATATCGCCGATATTCTTGCAACATCAGAGCTCCTGGCGCAGACGACAGACTCGATGGCGCTGTTCTGCACATACGGCGAGAACCAATACTGCCATACTCGGACGTGGCCCGGCCTGAATGCCGCCGACTTTGAGTGTACATCGACCAGCTCAGAGTGGCTGGAAACCATGTACACCTTCGGAACCATGACGGATGAGGATGACGCGGAGGATCAGTCGACCGAGTCCCTTTCCATCTCGTGGATTTCTTCGTCGGATCTGCCCACTGATCGGAGCGTGGAGGCGACAACCACGACCGAGACTGAGACATCGACGACGGGGAGCACCACCTCACAGACCGAAACACCCTCTTCCGTTGACGAGCCGGGCGCGACGATAACTGATGGGCTAGACGACAACGGATCCTCAACGCCGGTAGGAGCCATTGTCGGCGGTGTGGTTGGAGGCGTGGGTGGACTGGCTTTGATCGCCGGCGCACTCTTCTTGTGGCGGAGGCACAAGAAGAAGAGCGTGCCCGTGGAGACGCCCGTTCTTCCTCCGCCGGAAATGAAGCAGCAGCCCGGTGTCTCGACCACGGAAGCGTTTGCGCCACCCAAGGTCGCTCCTCCGGGCGTTGACACGACTGGAATGCATGAGGTGATGGCAGAGCCCATGTATGCTGAGCTGCCGGTCCAACAGGCGCAACAGGCGCAACCTGGGCGTGTGATGCGCCATGAGCTGGAATAATAAGTCATGTGTTCCAAGATGTATCAGATCAACAAGTATAATTATAGCATTCGATTACTCGCTAAGTTGCATACCATTTTACAATTTTGACTTGACTACAATTGCCTCGCTGACCGGAGCAATCTCGACCATCATCTTGCCTGTGTTGGCGCCTGCGTAGAGGTCCACCAGTGCCTGCGGTGCTACCTCTAGTCCCCCGGTCACAACGTGCTCCTTGCGCTTGAGCTTTCCCTGCGAAAGCCAGGAGGCGAGCTCCTGGAGGGCGGCGGGATATTTGTCCGCATAGTCCATCACAATAAAGCCTTTCAACATGATTCGTTGGGACTGTCAACTGATTAGCACAGATACCTTACCCGCAAGGAGGAACGACAACTTACGATCACGCTCATAAAGGCAGTGGGACCCTGTGGCTTTGCAGCGTTGTACTGACTGATGGCACCGCAGATGGCAAAGCGCGAATCACGAGCGGCACGGGCGAGACAGGCGTCAAGAATCTCGCCTCCGACATTGTCAAAGTAGACATCGATGTACTCGGGGGTCGCCTCCTTGAGCTGCTTGCGCCAGTCGGGCGCCTTGTAGTCGATGGCGACGTCAAAGCCCAGCTCCTTGACCAGGAAGTCGCACTTGTCCTTGCCGCCAGCAAGCCCAATGACACGCTTCGCGCCCTTGATCTTTGCGATTTGGCCGGCGACCATACCGGTTGCGCCGGCAGCTCCGGACACAACGACAGTGTCGCCCTCGCGCGGTTGGGCGACCTCTACCATTCCAAAATATGCGGTCAGGGCAGTCATTCCCAGGACGGAGAGCGCGTCCGTGGGACGACCCCCGGGCGGAATGATCACTTTCTCGACAGCCTTCTCGGAGAGAACCGCATACTCTTGCCACCCAGAGTACGCAGTCACCCAATCGCCGACATTGAATTTGGAGCGGAGGTTGCTGCCTACCTGCACGACTTGGGCAATGCTCTGTCCGCGCATGACGGCGCCGATTTGCACGGGCTCAATGTAGGAGCGTTTGGCCGTCAACCACTGGCGCATCGCCGGGTCGAGCGAGAGATAGTGGGCGCGCACCAGCAGTCGGTTGGCAGGCACATTTTCGGGCCGTGGGACGGTGTGGATGCGAAAAGTGCCCGAGGTGAGGGACGGATCGATGGCCGGGGCGGGCGCGGTGGTGTAGATGACCTGGCGGTACGACATGGTGGGATGATGTTGAGACGGAGCAGAGGAAGGCAGCAGCCGGCGACCCCGAGTCCTTTTTATGTCGCGTGGACGCGGAGAAGGGCCCGATTAGGAAGTCTGCGACGAAGGCCGCGGGGGAGCAGATGCCGAGGTTGACTGGCGGTGGCCTGAGGCAGAAAGGAATGCGTCACGTTCCCGTGACTTATCACGTGATCTCCCCTCCAACATTCGTCTGGTCTGTAGCCTGAGGCAGAAAACACCAATTACATAACCAGCTACGTCATCGACGCGGTCGCATGAAAATCTGTGGTTGAGGCGATCAACACAACAAACCACGACAGCTTCAGTCCAGACCCCTCGGCAGACAATGCACGCTGTGGCAGACCCTCTCACCCGCCTCCCTCCCGAACTGGTTCTCCGCGTTGTGGAATTCGCCTCGCTGTCGACTGTCGCCTCTCTCACGGCTGTGTCCAGGGCTTGGCACGAGTTCATCGACCTCACTCACCAAGAGGCCATCTATTCTTCCAAAGTCGGAGCATGCACGCGCGACCTGACGTCCGTGGCCAATATTCCGACCTTCTCCAGATGGTTTGATGGCGTGGAATCATGGAAGGACCTGTGCCGACGCCAGAGTCTGCTCGCCGGCAACTGGGCCCGGGCGCATCCTGCCACCCGCGACCTGGTCCTGCAGATCAGTGATGACCCCGTCTGGCGCTTCCGGGCAGATCTGAAGCGTCGCTTCCTCGTCTCGACTTCTCACTCCGGAGGTCTGAACGTCACGGATCTCGATTCCGGTGAACTTCTGTGGCGACTCCCTTCGACGCTGGACAGTGACGCCGAAGACGCAGTTCGTCCGTACGCTCACCTGGAGTATCAAGATGGGATGGCCGTCTTTGATCGCGAGGGAAACGCTCTTGAGGTTTGGCAGGCTGATTTGGATGACGCTCCGCGCGGCGAGTTTCGCCGAATCGCCGTCTTGGATCATGACTGCCAAACAAGAGGCTTCCAGCTCTCGTACTCGACTCTCTGCGTGGTTTCAACAGAGGGTCAAGGCTTCGTCTACGACATGAGGCAGCGGCCTCCTCAGCGGACAACTCACGTCACCATCGAAAACGACGCTGTAGGCCACCTCGACCAAAGCGAGGACACCGTCATGTACTCGATGGGACCTCGAGGCTATCACTTTTACAACAAGTCCACTGGAGAGTTCATGGGTGTCTTGAATCCATCCAATTGCTCGGAAAGATACCATATCACTTCACCACCCGGGCAATCTTCTGGCGAAACAAGGCCAATGGCGGCGTCACGACACGGTTCATCAGCGCCTGTAACCATGGGACCATTTGGATCAGATTGCCTGATGCCAATCCAGATCAACAAAGGCCGACTTTGGCCGCCGCCAAGTGATCCTACACATGTCCGGAACAGAGAGGATGAATGGGGAGCGGGAATGGAGGATGGTGGCTTATTCGTAGGTGTTTCGCGTGCTGGTCGCGTGTTTGTCTGCTCGGATTGGCGTAAAGCCCTCCACGATTCTCGTAGCTTCCAAGAGTGTAGCGCTATCATTGAGTGCGAGTCGGATGGGTCGACCTTTGACATGGGCGGCTGGCTGTCTGTGCGCAACAATCGCTTGATGTTTGAGGTAGAAACCCGGGCCTACATTGTCGCACTGGATGAGAATGGCCGGATCCAGGACCCTGATCGACCCTTGCGTGCTTCGTATTCTCTGTACACTTCTTCAACGCCGCAGCTCGCTGTTCCGGTCAGTTTCATGGCCCTGTACGAAGATTCGATTATGACTACATATACGGTAAGTCGAGTTTGTTCCTGTAATATTGTTAATGCCGTCTGACAGGACTCATAACAGACACTTGGCCGACGCGTCCACAACGGAGACCCGGCTGCCCCTGTGATTCAGGACGGCTTGAACCGCATCTTCCCGACAAAGACAATCCGAATCATCAACCTCGCACCAGAACATTCTCCTAGCACCGTTACGAATCCAGCCGACGGGAATGCGAGACTCTGGAGCCCAGACGAGGAACAGCAAACCGCTGATACGACTCTTCGGACCCAGGCGCTGTTGCAGCTACTCAGTATGTTCCATGAAGAATTTGCCGGCGGGGATGTTGAGGTTGATTTTGGGATGGATGATGTGTGGGAGGATATGAACGAGCAGGAGAATGGGGAGTAGGACTCTCGATTCGTAGATCTGAACTGAGGAATAACCATGATGTGAAGGCAGGATTGAACTGCTGATCGAGGCGCGGGAAATGAAGTACTGTAGCTGACTGAACCCCGACACTTGAGACTATGCGAGGGGCTAATGAATAGAGAAATGAACCTTTCCAGGACACTACAAGGTTGTATACTACCTTTCCTTCCGCTCGCTGGACTATGGCCGGCCGTTTCTACCTGGCACAAAGATACCTGAACGTCACCATTAGATCCAGGATCATCCTGATAATTGGTCCTCAGTGTTTGTGATGCTCCCGCGCAACCTCGAGACCTCTCCGGCGAAACTCGCTGAACCGGCAGTTGCGGCGATGTCTGGCGAGACAGGATCCGGCTTTACTGGCAAAGAATGCTCTGCCCGAATGATTGAAGGACGATTATTTTTCTTTGACAAAGAATTACCCTGCTGTCTGGTTGAGCATTCTGGAGACGATCCCCCCGCAGGCTCATGGGATGTTCTAGTAAGATGTGTCGTATTTCTATGCTACATCGACCGGTCGCAAGGACGTTTAATTTGGCAATTTCCCAAGCTCAAATAATTTGAGGTAGGTTAACTGGCACATTTACTCCTCCTTGGCCCTTGCAATCTTATCCTTGTACTGCTCCTTCCCCATGAACCACCAGGACAGGATGAGGATCGGAATCCCACCCACCACGACGCAAGTGTAGTTCATGCTCTTGACCGTTACCGGCATATTGTACGGGAAACTGAAGAAGACAATGGCAAAGACCAGCCACCCCACAGCCACCCCATTGACGAGCCAGCCCCATTGCCCCATGTGGAAGGTCCCTCTGTGCATGTTGATGCGGCAAGTGAGCATATTGGTGGAAATGGGAAGCAAAAAGGCCACGTTGTTGATTGTAACGGCGGCGCCCAGCATACTGTTGAACGCGGTACTGCTCCCCAGGTACAAACAGCCCAGAACTGCATTGGCGGCAGCGACGAAGAGCTGGGCATTGAAGGGGATTCCGAAGCGCTTGCTGACGCGGGCCCAAGTCGAGGAGAATGGCATGGCGCCGTCACGGGCAAAGGCCCACAGTACGCGCGAGGACGAGAGCTGAGACGAGGTCACGCAAGGGACGAGAGCAACGAAGTGGATGAATGTCAGGCTAAAAGCACCGCCAGCAGACTCGGTGACCTGGCGAAAGAGCTCGGCGAGAGGGAGTCCAGTGTTTGTACTCGAAAGAGCGGCAAAGTCTTGAACGCTGAACATCAATGCAATCAAGAAGGTGATTCCGGTTGTAAACGCAATGGCGAGCGTGATTGCAATGGCCAACGGGGCATTACGCGAGGGCTGCAGCCTCTGGTTAGTCCACAGGCCATCGGTAGGGAAGGAGGGGCTTACATTATGCATCTCTTCGGTAATGTGGGTAACACCGTCCAAACCTCCCAGGCTGTAAAGGGGATTGACAAGACCGGTGATGAAGCAGATGACATTGCTGCCCCAGCCGGTGTTGTTGATCCAGGTCTTGAAGACAAAGTGCGGGCTTTGATGCGTCGGAGCGCACGCCACGACAGTAACAAGAACGACGAGCCAGCCGATCTGGATGTAAAACAGAGAGAACTTGCTCAGTGCGGGTATAATTTTGTTTCCGAAGAGGACGATGGAAGCTGTGAGAACGTTGAGGATCTGGTAGATAATGAATGTCTGCCACGTTTTGATCTCGAGGTCAGGATGGTACAGCGCGTATAAAGCTTGAACTGTGGGCTTCTTTAGCGATGGACGAGCGTCGCGGAGACTGAGAAACGTACCGATTTGCGCGAAAATCAGGTTGGTCGACGCTGTGGTGAAAATCCCTGAACCAGTCAGTCTTAGTTTGCTGCACTGCACGGCTCTCGCGAGTCTCCTGTCACTCACAACCCGAAACTGTGAACCATCCGGTGACAAAACTCAGAAAGGCACTGGATCTCTTGGGCGCAATGGCCGCAATCCAGTGGTACATGCCTCCTTCGGTCGGGTAGCTGGAAACAAACTCCGCCAGCGAGGCGCCGACAAACGACTGCAGGAGGGTGACCAGGATGAAGCCGTAGATGATCGCACTCGGTCCGCCAGCGTTGAGTTCAGTCACAATGCCCAGCCCAAGACCGGTCCACGAGATCGTCATCGTGGAGGCCAGCCCGATCAACGAGAGCGTGCTGAAGTGGCGTTTGAGCTCTTGGGTGTGGCCTTGTCGTGGAGTCAGCTTGCAACAATCTCGCTCTGAATCTTCACCAACATACCCATCTGAGCCAGGCGAAGCTCATCTGCATCCATCTCAGGCGCGCCCTCTGCGTGTACTGTCGCATCTTTGGTACCCAAATCGCCCATGGTGAAGCTGACAGACTGAAAAAAAGGGGGGCGGGGTTTTTGTGTAACAATACAAATTGGAAGCGTAGGTGAAGTCTGTTACATATTATATAGGCTGCGTAGGGATGTCACACGACGCTTGTGTTATCAACCAATTCGCGTGGGACGCAAGGAGGTGAGTTTCCCAGGCGATGACAATGGCGATGGCGACCTGAGCAGAACAGTGCTTACCAGTCTCTCTACAATACTAGTAATTGAGCCCATACAGCTGGGCCGGGAATAAAAGGACTCTGTGTGTGTTGGGATTTCGATTTTGGAACAATCAACGCGGTGGAAAGGTGCTGTCGAGGATCAACTGTCTGAGCTTCATCCTGCTGGGGGCCACTCTTGCGCACTCAGTCAGGTTAAGCGAGGAGGTACAAGCTGCTTTCAACGAGTCCATAACCATTTAAGACGCCATCTACGATTCATCGTCCTCGTACCTCCGCTATCTTTACTCTCCTCTTGCTGCTGGTTCGCACGAGACCCGGTCAACACTCTGGTATTACGTCGGAGTGCTTCAGCGTAACAACGGCAATGATGTCGAGGAAGCCGCCAAAGTCCTCAAGAATGTCATTGGCGATCAGGAGACAAATGTCTCTGTGCACACCGTCTATCCTGAGCAGCCGACAGGGCATATCCCCCAGTGGTAAGCTGCTGTCGCGGAATGAGATAGGAAGAATTAAGCACGTATGTAATAGATCTATAACTCGAGGGACTCCAACTGGAGGGGGTTTATTGGCACGGCTCTAATCCTCATTCACGAAGAGTTTAGAGGTCTCCTTCCCGGCGATGTCTAGGCCTTGATTCTGGAGAGTCTGTACAAAAATACGGTATGCAGGCGAAAGCTACCATCGGCGGCGTGGACGGCGACCATCTATATCCAGCGTACTCTAATGCCTCGCTGATGAGGACAGGGGTCAGCTCGTGGACTGGGTGAGTGTGGAACGACATCAACATGACCGGTGCAGGAGATGGAGATGCTCTTGACTTTCTCCAGTTTTTCGATGGCCACCACGCATTGCCAGAATTCAACGATCCAACTTATGCTGGTGTCTCCATCTACGCACTCACCGTGGCAGCAAAGTATCTGGGATCGACTAACTCGACCATCGGCTAGCACGCGGTACACGCTATCCAGCAGATATGGGATTATGAACCACAGCTCTGGAACCTCAAATGCGGAATACTGCCGGCCCCTGGGACCGTTAGTACGGACACGAAATGAACAAATATGTTGCAACTATGTCGCTATGGTTATGGACCTTGATCGGAAGAGATGGCGAGTGGAAGACTAGATCTTCCATCTGGATTTTGGCCCATGCAGACGACTTTGAGATCACTGTCTTGTCCGAATTCCACAAGTCACTGATTCTATACTCATCCTGGTATTAGAGATATTTTGATCATAATAACCAATTAGAGCAGAAAGCAATCATTTTGTAAGCGTCGGACCCTGAAAGCACCGACCCCCGACGTGTGACGTAATCCAACACCCCCCTGCAGCTCTCAAATAAAGGCCCACGCGCGACATCCCTTGTGTGACGCCAGTTTGGCTTTTAAAAAGGTTCGGAATAGCTGATGCGTCTCGCGATTGTAACGGGAGTTAGAGTTGCTGTATTACCCCACAGTCAACCAGCGTGGTATCGACCCGTCAGTCTATCGTTAACACTCTGTCAGCGAGTCTCTGCTGCCGCCTCGAATACATCCACCATGGCCACCGCAAGGAAGATCCATTTATCTCCCCTCACTGACAGTGGTGTCTGGAGCACAGGTGTGACTGAGGCCTCTGCCAGGGCGGCAAGCGAGGTGCTCCAGGAAGACCTGGACAAGCACCATGCTTTCTTCAATAATATGGGATTCCACAGTACGTCAAGTGCTGGAATGATACAACAAGAAAAATAGGACGAGCGCTAATAGACAGACCATATTGTTCACCATATCCTCACGATATACGCCCTAGGCGCATCTCCAGCCGATATTCAAGCTGCCTACAAGAGGAACAAGACTTATCAACGACGTACAATGCCTTTGAATGAAAAGGTGGTGCAGTCACTCTACGAGAAGAGCGAATATAGAGACGCGCTGGGAAAGGAGAAGAACTATCCAAACTTTCTAGAGTTCTTCCAACGGGAGATTGAGCTGAAGGGCACTGATGCTGTCTTGAGCGAATATGTATTTGCCGAAGATGTGAACGCGGAGAGCATGATGGCGCGTCTATTTGGAGGTATGCAATGAGGGTTGCAAGTAAGAAGAGTAAAAGCTCACACGGCCAGGGCTTCTACATCCAATCATCCATCTCGGGTTCGCAATGGAATTCAACCAGCCGGCTATAATCGCTGAGGCTCTCGCCCAGACGGCGGTGCACGATGACTGGACAGGACCGCGCTATCTCTGGCCAGCTGAGGAGGCTGCAGGCGGGGTCGGTAATCGGGGAGAGAAAACCATGCTGCAGCTCTTGGAAGAGGCACGCGCGACCACCAAGTTAGCCAAATCTACCCGGTGGGAGGACGGCAACAAACTGCGTGACGGTGTTCTGAAGCGAGCTCCAGAGGAAATGATCAGTGTGGCCTCGCAGTACACCGTTTCCGAAGATCAGGTTCAGGAGAAATTTGCGGAAATGGTGAACACATCCGGTGAGTATTGGAAACCGAAAGTCCGCTGCCTGAAACCTAATATAATGATTAGTATACTTTACCAGCGCCGCACAGCGCCGGTCCAAAATCATCAAGTTTGATTTTTTCCACATTCACACCGTCAACTCGTCCATCTTCTATTCGAAGATCCTGAATCTCCCTTCCTTGACCACACGCACCAAGCTCCGTCTGCTTGAATGGAAAGGACGTATGGACCTCATAACGTATATATCACGAAACGCCCCCGCCCTTTACCTCGATGAAATCACACGGTACCCAGTCACCAATGACTGGGAAACTATAACTACACGCAGCACTCAACATCATGATGATGATGGACATTTAGCAAAACTGATTCGGGCATTAAGAAACGCGGAGCATGTCTGTAAGCCGTATACCGGCCGCGAGGAGGAGCTAGGGCTTAAGATTACAGGAGATTCGTGGTTGAAAATAGGAAATATGGGTAAGTAAGAGCACGAAGATTAGGTACAAAATGATGCTGATTCATATTTAGTAAATGATTCGGTCAAGGGCGAAGGTGGTGAGGCGATGTGGGTTCGATCGGCGGGATTTGATCAAGCCTGGGCTGATTTTGAGGATCGAGTCCGACTATGAGTTGTCAATTTTAGTCTGATATCCTGCTTGCCCAGTATGTATATATTATGAGTTTTGATGATTGAATAGCCAGAGCATATGATCTACCCCCAGTATAAAAGCGTCCATATCCCCCGGTCGAATGATGGCTGCGGGCAGATAACACCGCGAGATGAACCAGGCCTGATCAGCCAAACGAGGTGCAGCGATGCAACCTATCATGAGCATCCATCTTAAAACTTCGGGCCCATATCTAAGCCAGAAGACGGTATCCACCTTTAGGAGAGCTGCTTTTAAACTCTGAATGTCCGATTCATTTCGGGACTCCGTCAGATGGTACCATCGGCCCTGCATAACGATAGCCCTAAAATAGACCGAGGCAGCGGTGTAACAACATTCGAGGGCTGCTTGAATATCGTCATGGGTACTAGAAGATAGGGACTCAGACTCGCTCGCAGGCGATTGCGCAAGGAAATTCAGGTTAGGCGGACTATAGGGATTCGCGAGGTGCGCATCAAAAGTAATTAGGAACTCGAGAATGGCAAAGGGGAGTGTAACCTCCGGCGGTCGTTCTAGTTGTTTCTGTAGGGCGATTGCTAGTAGGCTAGTGTAGTGTCCCATCAACGATGTCGGCCCTGCTCTTGGTGCAGGAAATAGACTATCTCGCCGCCCCACGACACTCATCCAAACGGCGCGACTGTGTTAATGAAGGTGATTAATATTGATTACAGAAGTACAGGAATGTGATTGTTAAGCTTACATTCGAACGAGGTAGCTCGCATAACTACTAACCTCTAGTAGTTCTGTCCCTTTAAAGCTAAGCATAGAGTCTATGCCATTATCGTGCATGTCGCCTTCCCTATCGTCCCCGTTGAGTTTCTGTAATTCCTGCATGAGTTTCGTATTCTCGGCCCAGATTATAGGGCATATAGAAGGAAAAGACATACCGCAAAATACAGTAAGTATGTCGTCGCAGCAAGAGCGTTTGGCGATAAACCTCCCTCATGACTATTCGTGATTGCCCTTTGCAAAAGGCGAACGGTTTCGTATTTGTGCCGCAGAGTGACAGGGTTATTCGGCGTTTGACGTGCCATATCTCCAAAAGACGAGGTTGCAAACATGGTGGCATGGAAGAGACAGGGGTCTGACAGCACAGTCTGAGTCCAAGAGTTGTGTATCTCATAGGCAAACGTATCGCGGTACTGATCGGCTACCACAAGGAAAAGGCTTTGTCCTATGAGGCTGGAACGTCAGGTTTTTGCCCGGACTGGATAGTTTGGGGAGGAGGAGACTGACTCTGGAAGAGTAAAGACGGATAGTATTTTTTCTTTGGGACGGGATAGTCATATCCACCGCTTACTGGCAGCCCAACAGCTTCGCAACCGAGCAGCTTTGTAGTACGAACCAGGCGTTTCGCTTTCGCACGATGGTTTGTCGAGCGCCCTTTGCCGTGAACTGCGACTATATCCCTGATACTCTCCCCGTCATTATCGGCGCAGGGGCCAGTCTCGCTTTCTTCCCCTTCCTTTCCTTCCTGGCCGCGACTGATGATGATTGGGCGTTCATGCAGCCAGTCCAGGCTCAGTGTGACCTCAGTTGTTGTTCCGACGACAGGATTCCCCCTGCGGCCATGACGCTTGATACTCGCATTTGCTGCGATAAAAGTGTTGATTGTCTGGCGACTGTTGGATTTGGCCCTCCCGGAAAATGGATCGTGAGAAATAAACATGGAGGTTGGAGGTCAAAAAGCGTGTCTACCAAAGCCCTCTGCGTTGATCTTGCAAGCCTATACGGAGTAGTAACATGCGATTCGGAGGTCAGGAATAAAGAGGATAAAGTAGAGAGTGATTTATTATGATTCGGACCATCAAAGAATGCTCAAGAACACCATTAATTGTCCTGGTGCCCCCATATTAAGAATGCAATTGATAAGTAATCGGGAATTGGTAGAACATACACGGACTATGTAACTCGCGTTTGGGGTTCCTGGGAATGCACGGTGGATTAGTTATCCATTATTTCGGTAGAAAATCCCATAAATAGTAAGCTTTGCAGTGAAAGGGCGCTTGATCCATCAGACAGCGCTGAATAATGAAAAACAGTCCAGTAGTTTAACGAGTTAGGTTATTAATAGGAAGCAGTTTGTAGACTTCATAAACTGCAAATGGAGAAAAGTCCTTGGCGTACCATCGATGATGAATAAGTCCCGTAAACTAACTAATTACTAATCCTTAATTACTTGGAATACCTTCAAGAGTTAGTTCCAAGATGGAGTCTTTCTGCTCCCATACGCCCGGATGTGTTGCGTGGCAATCGGTGTTGACGTAGATACTCGACCATGACTACTGAAGATGATTCTAATAAAGCTCAGCAACAACACAGGATCTCCCTTGAAGAAGTGAACAGGGCAATATCGGTGATAGTTGCGTGCGCCGTGCCTGGACCCGGGAAGTACTCGTCCCTTCTGAGCTTTTGGCCCAGACCCGTGTTATGACAATACATGACCCGCGGTCAACAAGCCAATGCACATCAACGAAGCTGCCCTAGATATTCTTCAACAATTGGCCGGTTGGTGTAGTTGGTTATCACGTATCGTTAACATCCCAGTATTATTACAAGTAATACAGATATTAAAACCGATAAGGTCGCCGGATCGAGCCCGGCACTGGTCATTGATTTTCTCTCTTTTTAGTGAATTTTCTATTTTTTATAGCTACTACTATGACTGTTTCATTAAGATTTATTAAACCCACGATGCATCGAGGAGAAAAGGACCACGTGGATTGCCACTGAATGTGTTGGGTCGCAAGAGCCTCAGGTACCGTCTGCAGCAGCGGCTCGTGAGATGCAGGAGAAGTCAAGATGTTGACAGATCTCCAGTTCCGCCAGCGGCAATGTTTGGTGCGTTTGCATCGAACATTCGAGAAAAGGGAACGGGCGAACCAGTTAAAAACAAAAGGGCAATCTACCGTTATTTTTCCTTGCGACTGATACCCCACTTCAGGTTGATGGGACCTCGATTAAATCTCATGAGCCTTGTTCTCACCCTTTCAAAGCAGCATCTGCAGAGTGGCTCCACACCAGCTCACGTACGAACATCCCGCCGTATTTGACCAGGGCCAGCAGATGACAGATTGGTCGCTGGCTAAGTGTGTGGAGATAATTAGCACGCCAAGGCAGCTGAGACCATGTGCCACGTCACCATCAGCATGACGGTGGCAAGCCTCATAATCGTTTCTCCTCTTGAGGATCTTACGCTCCTGATGGCCCTTTAGATTCGCAGACCATATTGCGATGAGCTGCCAGCTAAAAGAGCACGAAAATGGATTTTATACTGGAAAGAAATGCTTGGTACCTCGTGTCTAACACCTGCCACGAGGCTTAAAGACGGCGAGATCGGTAATAGGTAGGGATTAAGCGCTGAAGCGGGGTGACGAAGAAAAAGCAACTATCGGCCCTTCATATCCCCTCACCTACAGTAGACGGTCAGCAGCATTTTCTCTACCATCCAACAAGACTATTTTATCGAAGCTTGTCGCAGCCCGAGGCCATATTTGGGAAATAGGAACCTTCCCCACTCTACTCCTGAAGTCTGCTCCATCTATTATCCCACGATGTTCTTGTTGTTTGTTCTCCTTATCTTCGTGCTTTCTCTGGCATACCTCACGTATTCTGGCGCTAGGACTCTACCCGCAAGAGCAAATGAAAAGATTGCCGGCAATGCTCTCCCGTTCGAAGGCAAGAGCTCTAGCCCTGTCAGCCTTGCTTCACAGACCAAGAAACCCGAAAACGATACACGTACAAGTTCAAATCAGAGTCTTTCATCGCCGGACAATATGGCCGAAGAGGAGGATTCCGACCGTGAAAGGCATATGGAAATCCCCGCGGCAAGCATAACCGTTGCTATTTTTTGTGCTCTGGCATCTGAAGCTGTTGCAGTCAGATACACACTAGACGAAGAATATTCATGTCGCTTGGAAAGGGTGGGGCTGACCAAATATGTATACTCTTTTGGGCGGATTAAGGATCATAATATCGTCATTGCCCGACCCCCTGACATGGGAACTGTTAATGCCGCTCATTATGCAGCAGCAGTCAGTCAACAGTTTCCAAAAGTTCGCCTCGCTTTGATGGTGGGAATTGGTGCTGGCCTCCCCAGCCCGAAGCACGACATTCGTCTTGGTAATCTGGTCGTTAGTAACCCCAGGGACGGGTTTCCAGGTGTTATTCAGTATAACTTTATCAAGCGAGAACAAGAAAAAGATGTCCTAAAGGGCTGTCTAAATAAACCACCGCGGATCTTAATAAGTGCAGATGGAAATTTACAAAAAGACGAAATGATGGAAAGACATCCGCTAAGAAGGGCTCTTGGGAAGCTAACCAATATCCCAATGTTCAAGCGTCCTATTACTAAGGACATTTTATTCGACGAAAACTTTCACCACATTAAGAAGGGCTTGAGTTGCAGTGAGTGCGATACTTCAAGTGCAAAGATGGTCGTTCACCACCCCCAGCGTCCTAATAACAATCCCACTGTTCACCGCGGCCTTATACTTTCAGGAGATGGTGTTATCAAGAGCTCGGAACATCAGAAACACCTACAACAAGACTTTCCAGATGCGCTCTGCCTTGAGATGGAGGCAGCTGGTATCATGGATAAGCTTCCTTGTCTGGTAATGCGAGGAATTTGTGATTACGCCGACACCCACAAGAATGATGACTGGCACTATTACGCTGCGGCTGTTGCAGCTGCTTATTGCAAGGCTCTTCTGCGCAAGGTCGACGCCCAGGAAGTGCAAGAGGTAGCAACAATAAAAGAGCTCATGCATGGTATAAAGGAGCTGGCTGAAGGGATGAATAAGATACAAGACGCTCAAAGGTACGATGGGTGACACTCACTCTGTATGATCATTGCATAGGCTCATATTGGATAAGGGCTACCCAGAATGTTGTCCAATATATAGACCAAAAAATACTTAAAGAATCCCTACACGCAGTCGAAGAAGCCTCATTTGATTCCTACCGGGCGGAGGATGAAGGCGAATGTCTCAAAGGAACTAGGACTGAGCTACTCGCAAAAATTGCGGAATGGGGGAACTCTTCGTCAGGTCCATGCATGTTTTGCCTCGAAGGAATGGCTGGGACTGGAAAATCCACTATATCTCGAACGGCAGCGACAGAATTTTATCACCAGGGTATACTCGCAGCAAGCTTTTTTTTTAAGAAAGGCGCTGGTGACCAAGGGAAAGCCGATAATCCGTGGCGATATATCACTCTTCCTGGAGCACAGGTTTTCGAAGCTTAGAGAGAAAAGAAAGGAACAACACCCTCTACCTGAAGGATGGCCCGGAAAGGACAGACTGCAATCGTTGGTTACGATTGCTATTCCTTTGTTCATCTTTGCCGCCACCGTCTGCCGCTTTCTCGAAGACCAGAAATGGTCACCAGAAAAGCGTCTGGATGATTTCCTTAAAGACCCAGCCACAAGATCTGCTTCCGAGATGAAAAGAACATATCTGCCAATACTAAAGCAGCTCTTGGAAGGTCGAAATAAGCTTGATTCAAAAAATCTAGAAAAAGAGTTTCGCGAAATTGTTGGTGTTATTGTGCTTCTTTATAGACCGCTGGCAGTCAATTCATTGACGACATTGCTTGAATCGGAGAAAGATACTGTTAGAGCACGAGTGGAGTCATTTCGCTCTGTGCTCAGTGTCCCGGAGAGCGATGGTATTCCAGTTACGACTCTGCATTTATCCTTTCGAGACTTCCTCGTGAGCCCTGAGTGTGAGTTTCAGATCGATGAGACTGAGATGCATGGGAATATAGCATCCCACTGCCTTCGACTTATGAACCACAATTTGACGCACAACATCTGCCGTCTACCAAGTATAGGAACACAACGCGCCCAGATTCATGATAGTATTATAAGTCATCACTTGTCGGATGAATTACAGTACTCCTGCCGCTACTGGGCGCATCATCTGTATCAAAGCAAAGAACATACACTTCAAATGGAGGCACTCACCTTCCTGAGGTGTCACTTCATTCACTGGTTAGAGGCGATGAGCTTGGTAGGCCTGGCTTCTGAGGCTATTAGTGCAATAAATGCACTACAAAAGAAATATCAGGTAGGTTTTACTCAGATCTTAAACCCTGATTTTTATAATTAAATATAATTCAGACCACCCTGGACAGAGATTCCTCTGAGTTTTTACACGACGCGAAACGATTCATCTTGAAAAATAGCCACACTGCTAAACTTGCTCCACTTCAACTGTACTGCTCTGCACTTATCTTCGCGCCTATGGATAGTACGATCCGAAAATTGTTCAAGACCAGCCAAAGATGGATAAATACCTTACCACAGGTTGAAAAGTCATGGAGTGCCGAATTGCAAACACTTGAGGGCCACTCAAAATGTGTTCAATCCGTGGCCTTCTCAGCAGACAGCCTGAGAATAGCCTCAGGCTCGGACGATCGCACCATCAAGCTCTGGGACGCCACGACTGGCTCGGAAATCCGGACACTTAGGGGCCATTCACGCTGGGTCCAGTCAGTGACCTTCTCAGCGGACGACCTGACAATAGCTTCGGGCTCGCATGATCACACGATCAAGCTTTGGGATGCCAAGACCGGCTTGGAAATCCGGACACTTAAAGGCCATTTAGGCTCAATCCGGTCAGTGACCTTCTCAGCGGACAACCTAACAATAGCTTCGGGCTCGGACGATCGCACGATCAAGCTCTGGGATGCCAAGACCGGCTTAGAGATTCGGACGCTTAACGGCCATTCAGACTGTGTTCAGTCAGTGGCCTTCGCAGCAGACGGCCTGACAGTGGCCTCAGGCTCGCATGATTACACGATTAAGCTCTGGGATGCCAAGACCGGCTCGGAAATCCGGACACTTAAGGGCCATTTAAATTCAGTTCGATCAGTGGTTTTCTCAGCAGATGGCCTGACAATAGCTTCGGGCTCGCACGATCGCACGATCAAGCTCTGGGATGCCAAGACCGGCTCGGAAATCCGGACACTTAGGGGCCATTCAGGCTCAATCCGGTCAGTGACCTTCTCAGCGGACAACCTAACAATAGCTTCGGGCTCGGATGATCAAACGATCAAGCTCTGGGATGCCAAGACCGGCTTAGAGATTCGGACACTTAGGGGCCATTCAGACTTAATTCGATCAGTGGCCTTCTCAGAAGACAGTTTGACACTGGCCTCAGGCTCGGATGATTGTATGATCAGGCTCTGGGACGCCATGTTTGGCTTGGAGACACAAATTCTCGGGGACCATTCAGGCCCAGTCCTATCAGTGGCTTTATCAGCAGACGGCCTGACAGTGGTCTCAGGCTCGGACGATCACAGCATCAAGCTCTGGGATGCCAAGACCGGCTCCAAGATTAAAACACTTAGAGGCCATTTAGACTCCGTTCGATCAGTAGTCTTCTCAGCAGATGGTCTAACAATAGCCTCGGGTTCGGATGATCGCACAACCAAGCTTTGGGATGTCAAGACCGGCTCGGAAATTTGGGCGCTCAAGGGCCATTTAGACTGGGTTCGCTCAGTGGCCTTCTCAGCAGACGGCCTGACAGTGGCCTCAGGCTCAGACGACGACACGATCAAGCTCTGGGATGCCAAGACCGGCTCGGAAATCCGGACACTTAGGGGCCATTCAGGCTCGATTCGGTCAGTGACCTTCTCAGCGGATAACCTAATAATAGCTTCGGGCTCGCACGATCACACGATCAAGCTCTGGGATGCCAAGACTGGCTCGGAAATCCGGACACTTAAGGGCCATTTAGAGTCAGTTCGATCAGTGGTTTTCTCAGCAGATGGCCTGACAATAGCTTCGGGCTCGGACGATCACAGGATCAAGCTCTGGGATGCCAAGACCGGCTTAGAGATTCGGACGCTTAACGGCCATTCAGACTCGGTTCGATCAGTGGCCTCCTCGGTAGATAGGCAACCTGTAGGAGGAAGCTTTCAAATAGCTATAGATGGCTATTGGGTGGTTTATGCAGGCGAACGGGTTCTATGGCTCCCCCCGTACCATCGACGCTTCACCTGTTCCACCGCCCTAAATGAGACTCTCGCTCTTGGGTATGGTGACGGTCGAGTTTTGATTATCGGGTTTCATCCACCGCCTTCTGCCCGTTATACTTTCTTCACTAAAGGAGGATCCGGGATGTAGGCTCTTGCCACTTATTTTTGCCACCAGTTAAGCACTAAATTACTCAAGTAATGCGCCATACGATGTGGCTCCTCCTTGAGACAGTTACTGGCAAGATTCTTCGGCCTGATCAATAAAAAATTGCCTAGTCAATGTAGCGATCCCGACAATTGATATGCACAGACACTGTAGAGCATCTGATATTCATGAAGAGTTGTAGGACTGCCCAACTAAAACGGTGGCACTTTCATCGATATTCGGACAAATCATGTTGGTGGCTTCTAGCAAAGCGGTATCCAGATCCATTACCTTGCGTAGTTGCGGTACCAAGATTTCGCAATTACTTACCTGTTTAGTACGAAACCATCTTTCCCATATAACACCGCCGTCTCGGTCACTAGCCATATCCAGCTTAGTTTATTTTCTTAGCTAGGGTATGGAAAACATTCTATGAGCGTCGAGGGTAGAAGGACATTTTGGGTGCCTCTGTAGCTTCCATGGCCTACCCACGAAGTAACTTGTGTGACCCCCCCCGGGTGTTCGTGCCAGGGGACCCTACAATCGCCGGAGTCTATGTTATCTTGGCGGAGTCTGCGTTGGAGTCTATGTTAGCTTGGCAGAGTCTATATTAGAGTCTATGTCGGCTTGGCGGAGTCTGCGTTAGAGTCTATGTCATCTTAGCGGAGTCTATATTAAACTCTATGTTGGTCACTATCATGACTAGAGTCCATATCACGCGACTAGAGTCTCTATAGGAGTCTATGCCTATATACATGTTCTTTACTATAGTTACTGCCTGTTTAACACCAGCGACCGTCCTAGGCCTCCCTTTATCCTCCACCAGCCAAGCTACTAGCTCTATTAATAGTCCCTATTACTCGCTCCCCCTCCCCTAACCTATGGATCCCCTGAAGATATATCTGAATTTACCCGCGCCCTCTCCGCGAGCAACCCCCCCCCCCCCCCCC